>JAAGKR010005896.1:26164-47232 GCA_011419295.1 Clarias macrocephalus
TCCACTGGTTTTCCCAGTTTCTTAAACACCTCCCCAGACCGGGTCTGCAGGTGGGCAAACAAAAGGAAACAAAAAGAACATAAAAGTAAACCCTAAAGTCCGTGTGGCTGGCGATGACCCAACTGCCTTAAACACGCCTGCAGACTCCGCTCAGTCCTGGGGGGAACAAGAGAGGAGATACAGTCAATTATAAAACATGCAGACACAGAGACAACACACAACATGCACAACAGTGAACAGGCGAAGCTCTATGGGTTCGACTGGAATATATAGTCAGACACACTGGGGAATCACAGGTGCTCATTATTTAGTGCTTAAGTGCCAGCAGGACACACGTACACACACTAGGTGGGGACAAAGCGTCAACTCAGTCTCCTGGGATAGGCTCCATGCTCCGCGCGCCCCTGAATACAAGATTAAGCGGTAATGACGATGAGTGAGTGAGTGAGTATTTTTATTATTTTAATATGAACATTACTTTTATGGAGAAATTCTTTGACGAGCGTTCTGGATTATAAGCACGCTTACGGAACAAATTATGCTTGCAATCCAAGGTTTAACTGTATATAATTATTTAATAATTTTATGCAGGAGTAATATTTTTTTTATTTGTTCAACAAACTCAAATTTATAGTTCTGTTTACTTAAAATTGGAAACATCATTAATTAAAAAAAATATGTAACTGATTACCTCAAATATTTGGAGTTTTGCCAACTTAATAGCAGTTTACAGTGTAGGGTTTTGGATTATCTTAAATTTTGTGTTTTTTAAATTTGTAGTAGATAATACCGAAATAAATTAAACTAAATGACTATAAAATTAAAACATTGTCAGGACGTGCTACTGCGTAAGCAGATGTCGTTGTCATTCAGCCCCGCTTGTGTTTTTGCGGTAGTATGGGAATGAAATGCAGTACGATATGATCATCATAATTTTCTTTAATAAATAATGACCCCCATTGCGCTGTACCACCATATATACAAGTAATAATAATGAATGTGTGCGCGTGTGAGCGAATGAATGAGATAAATGTCCACAGTCCGGATTATGGCAGGCAAGCATGTGTGTGTGTGTGTGTGTGTGGTGTGTGTGTGTGTTGGGAGCGATGTGCTGGTCTCACCGGTATCACAGTCGGGCCAGGCTCCGAAACACAGCGCCCTTTATCACCGGAGTGCTAATCAGTATCACCTAAGTTAATCAACACACGCCCATAAAAGCACATACCGCGCTGCACTCAGTGTCCGGGCTCGTTTTAACGAAAGTGGACCGAATCTCCGAGATCACTTGTAAGAAGTATATGTCTGCTGCATTACTTACCTGTATTCTCTGTTTCCTAGAAATGATCCAAGTCAGGCTTCCCTCAGCTTCATCCCCGCTGCTCCGTGGTGTGCTTTCCGTCCAAGAATCGCCGGCACAATCTTCTCGCCAGTCATCAACTTCCTTTGTTTCCGAAAAAGTAACGTTTTGAATAAAGAACTGCAATAGCCTTCACTACATCTCGTAAAGCTGCCATTTCCGCATTCCTTGCAAATAAACGATTGCTCATCTTTAAACTTACCATCTTGTGTGTGTGAGTCCGTCCCTATTCCACCCAGCAGTAATGATCACGATCCGGGAGCACGGCAACGGAGCAAGAGGGTAGTGAAAAAAGTCCGGGAAGGATTGAAACGGCAAACGGTAAATCCACTTTGTCTCTGTCTCCACTTTCTCTCTCTCTGTAACACAGCGCTGTTTTCTCCTCATCTCTCCCCCCTTCGCTTCTTCGCGGCAGTGCTTTTTTTTTTTTTTGTAAATGTAAACAACTTCAATATTACAGTATAATAATGGATGACATTGTATTATCAAAAAAGTAAAGAGATAAACAATAACAATAAATAAGTACATTAAGTAAAAGTAAAATAAACAATAATACAAATGGATTGTATAAACTAAAAGGGTACAAATGTAAAAAGAAAATTATGTAATATTGATCATATCATTGTATAAATTCACAAGTTTGGCATTTTTTTGGTGTTAACATTTTTTATCGTTGTAATTAGGTATTTGAAATCACAAAGAAACTTATATAATTTTGGGAGTGTTGATGAAAATTTACATTTATGAATGTAATATTTTCTTAGTAAAATAAATACATTTCCTATATATTCAATATTGTAATGATGATGAGAAAAGTAACCAAATATATCGCACATAGTAAAATCAATATGTGCATTAGACTTCGAAGAAAAGAATTTGGATAAATCGATCGAGAAAGTTTTAACCAGGGGGCAGTTACAGAACAAATGATCAATGGATTCAACACTGACATTACAGAAATGACAATTTAAATGAGTGCTACCAAATATGGATGTAATCTCGTTTGTATATATTATGCAAAATCTTTAAATGCACTTCTTTTACTTTATTAGGGGCACAAAATTTATAAGGTAGTAGCCATGCTCTTTTCCAATTAATCTTGTTTATTAAAGAATTCCAAACAAATTTCCCCCTCGGAGTAATTCTTTTCCTTGACTGAAACACTTTTCTTATAATTGTACTGCTACACTTTGGGTCATAAATACATTTGTCATCCACCAAAAAAATTGGCTCCCTTTTTACTATCACTTGAAATGATAAATGACATTACATTAAGTGAACAAGACCATTAGGTATAGCTTTAACAATTGTAAGAAATTCCTTATGAACAACAGGGAAATTGTACTTAAACCTGAATTCAGAGTAGGAATAAAATTTCCCTTGAGGATCTAGTATATCACAAAGATAACCAATACCTTTTTCATGCCAATTCTTAAGAAAGATCGACTTGTTCTTTAATAAAATATATTCATTGTTCCATAGCTTCTCTTTATGCGGGGAGAAATTGTGAACAAAACAAAGTTTCCATGCCAAAAGAGCCTGTTCACGAAATTTAGAGAGTTTTATGGGGAGTTTAGAAGGAGAGAATTTACACATTAACAAAAATGTAAGGCCTCCGACGTTTTTTTTTTTAGAGATATTGTGTGGAATAAAGTATATAGAGTCACCAGATAGAGTCAGGTGCATTGACACACTTCCTAGTTTACCTTGAAAGTGTAATTTATGTCAAAAAAATCAAGCATATCAAAACCTCCATCAGCTTTCCTACCACAAAGAACATGTTTTTTCAAATGTTGATGTTTTTGTTTCCAAAAAAAGTTCAACAATAGACTATTAATTTGTTTACATGTATTATCATGTACAAATAATGAAAAAGATGGGTATATAAAATGAGACAGACCTTCTGCTTTTATTAAAATAACTCTACCAAGGGAAGATAAATCTCTTTGAAGCCAATTGTTAAATATTAGTTTAGCTTTTTTAACTTTAGGAAGAAAATTCCTTTCTTGCCTAAGAGAGGTTTTCTTGGAAATATAGATGCCAAGATATTTCACATTATCTTTAATAGGTATATTATTCATGAAGGTTTCAATGTTATCAAATAAACAAAGAATTTCACATTTAGGTATATTTAATTTTAAACCAGAAGCCTCTGAGAAGGTGCTGATAATTTCAAGAACTTTTGCAATCTGATTTGTGTTTTCTAAAAACAGGGTTGTGTCGTCTGCAAGTTGTGAAATTCTAATCTCACGATCAAAAATGGTCAACCCTTTAATATCCGGACTATTTCTAATATTTGAAGAAAGTAATTCTACTACTAATAAAAACAGAAAGGGGGAAATTCCACAACCTTGCCTAACTCCTCTGTTAATAGGAAATCTATTAGAAGTATCAAATTGTAAGAGAACTGAACTATTAATGTCCTTATATATCATTTTAACCATTTTTTTATAAATTTCTCACCAAATCGAAATAACTCTGTAGAAAATAAAAATGTGTGTCCTATGGTATCAAACGCTTTGTAAAAATCTAGAAAGAGAATGTCTGCATCAGAGGTAATATAATTTGAGTAATCTACGAGATCCAAAATTAGCCTGATATTACAGCTTATATGTTGTTTAGGCATGAAACCAGTTTGAGTTTCATTCATTGTGTCAGATAAGCCTGTTTTTAATCTTTTTGCGGGCGCTAGTGATCAAATTTTATAATCTAAATTTAGTAAAGTAATTGGCCTCCAGTTGTCAAGAGAGAGAAGGTCTTTGCCTGGTTTTGGTATCAAAGTAATAAGGCCTTGTTTCATGGTAGTACATAATTCCTCATTAATAATACAATCAGTGTACATTCTAAGTAATGGTCTCTTAATAGATTCTCAATTCTCTGTGCCCGGGGATTTACCCTTCTTCATAGACTGCATTGCACTTGTCAGCTCGTCTAACGAAAGGTCATTTTCACAAACCATTTTAAACTCTTTTGAAATTACTAGAGTTAAGGGTAAAATGTTTTTTAAAGGGTCTTGCATAATTTATTATAATTTGAGCAATATAATTTGTTAAAAAAAAGTATAAACATATTTATTAATTTCACAGAGGTTTTTGTTTGATGTTATCATCAACTGTTAATGCTGCTATACAATTTCTTTTTATATTTATTTTTTCCAAAGCAAAAAAATAGCTAGTGTTTTTCTCTCCCATTTCCATCCATTTGGCCCTAGATCTTATAAATGCACCCTTAGCTAAATCTAAATAGTGATCATCCATTTCGTTCCTCAAATTAATTAAATAGGATTCCTCCTCTGTATTAAGACTTTCTTTAGAAAGCAACTTGTAAGCTCATTGAGAGTAACTTGACATCTTTTAGAATTAGCCACTTTAAGTTCTTTGCCTCGACACATAGCTAATTGTCTAACCTTGAATTTAAAGAATTCCTATCTTTGGATATAACTCATAGATTCATCTCCCAAAATAGAAACAGTATTTGTAACAGACTCTATGAAATTTGTATCCAAAAGTAGCTTATTATTAAATTTCCAATAACCACAAATTTTTCTTACAACTGTCCGTATTTCCAGTTAAAGAGAATGAGGTGAGTCTATGATCTGATAAAGGTGAATAACTGATTGACGTGTCTGAGACAAACTGAACTGCATTATTAGATAAGAGCCAAAAGTCAATTTGTGATTTCAGTGTAAGTGAATTGTTCGTCCATGTATATTCCTGATCGTGAGGATGTAAAAAACGCCAAACATCAGTAACCTGAAACTTATCAACGAGCAACTCAAAACCTTTAGACACACTACTCTTTGGAGGGACTCTATCTAAAGAGTCATTAGGGGCTTCATTGAAGTCACCTCCAATCAATAAATAAGCACCTGTGTACTTTCTTTTTAAACCTAGTAATATCAGGGTAAGTTTTTCAAACATATATAAGTTGAAAGAGTCATTATTATGTCCATAAACATTGCAGATTATAAATTTTGTGTTGGTTATATTTAGGATTATTATAATCCACCTCCCTTCACCAGAATATTAAATTTCCACTACATCTCCCTTCAATTTATTAATAAAATCAGCGACCCTGCAGAGTGGTTTGTCCCATGACAAAAACATGCAGAATCTCCCCAGTGCGATTTCCAAAACTTTTATGTCATTAACACAAGAATGTGTTTCCTGAAGTCAAATTATTTGAAAAAGTGCCTTCCTTTTGTCCAAATCTCTTAAACCTCTCGTAAGAGAGATAATGTCTAGTTTGCCAAAATTGAAAACTGTCATCCAATAAAAAATAAAAAATAAAAAAAAAGAAGAAACAGAAAAGGACAGAACAATGAAGAAGACCTCCTAAATTAGACTCAGAACGGAACCCGCCGGGATCTTACACATGTAACGAGATTCAACAAAACAGTATTTTACGTAGGGACAAAAAATCGTCCAGGGAAAGCATCAGATATAAATTGTCCGCATGTGTCCTTTTTTACTCACATTGTTTACTAAACATCGATATAAACCATCGATATAAGCAAAGGCACCGACGAATGAGGCTCTCTTGCCTTCTTCTCTGGCGTTTTGAACCCAAGGCCATACTGTGGCCCGCATCGCTCTTTCGTCAGGTGACAGGTCTTCTTTTAAACGGAGATGGGCTTCCTCCAGAAGTTTTGAGCCTCTTGCATCCCCCCAAACGATGCCACGAAAGTGGCTCATGCTGAATTGAATGATTCTGCCTCTTGCTGAATACCTTCCTGCTTCTTTCCAATTCTCTGTGCACCGAATCCACCACCTCCGGTAATTTCTCTGCAATTTGGGGGGAGATCTTGCTAAAGACTTTGATCACCAGATTCCGAGTATTTTCTTGTTGATCTTCCTCCTTCATCCCTTGCAGTCTCAGACTCCATTTTCGTCAATAGCTATTCGCCTCCAGCAGCTGAAGTTTGAGTTGTTTGTTTTCTTCTCTCAAGTTTAATGTCTTTTTTTCCAGTGCTGAAATTCGCTCTTTATGGTTGGTGGTGTCTTTGAGGAGTTTTTCCACTGATTCGTTCAGGAAGGTAATGGCCTGGTCAGTGTTTCTCACTGTTTTCTCCATAGTTTAAACTTTTTCAAATATAGTTTCACATTTTGCAGAAAAAGACTGAATGGCAGCCATAACCTTGTTGAAGTCACATTCAGGAGAATTAGCACTAGTCTTTCCTCTTTTTGGTGCGGGGCTTTTAGCTGGGGTGCACAGCAAAGAAGTTGCCAAAGAGTTCTCTGACTCGATAATATCAGCTGAGTTACCGGTTTATTCTGTCAGCGTCGCCTTATCGGGATTTGGGATGAAGAGTTGAGATGGCACAATATTTTCTCCATACTCCATACTTATCTCCATACTCGCCTCGGCGTGATGTTCTGCTTTGCGTTTGCCCATATAACCAAGTTTTCAAAAAGGTAATACTTATCCCTAAAATGTATTTGTCATGAAATGAAAAGAAAAATTAACTTTCTTTAACTTGTTACATGGAAATCTCGGTGATGCCTAAGGGTTACGCACACAACACGTCTGCTCGGAACAGCGACATCTTGGCCCCCCCGTTATCAAGTCCTCACTTCTTTGCGGCAGCACTTTAAAGGTGGCGCAGGTGACCTCCTACGTCACCGCCAACCTCTCGCTACCCGTCTCGCGAGACTTCCCTCTCAGACCACAACCTCGGGAGTGGAGTAAAATAATCCCAAAAGGACATCTATAAGGAAACTCACTCACACTCACTCAGCATCTATACCGCTTGATCCTGTAGTCAGGGTCATGGGGGGCCTGGAGCCTATCCCAGGAGACTTGTGGCACAAGGCCAATCCATCGCACATACACACACACACACACACACACACACACACACACACACACACACACACACACACTCGTCCACAAACTATGGCCAATTTGGGGTTAGACAAGGGTTAGGGAGTCGGCGGAGCCGCCGGCGGATCCAAGTGCATTTATTTCTGGTAACCATAAAAAAAACTATAAGTGATATAGTATATATGATCAAAAATGACGGAGCATTTTAAGTGTAGTACATCATTTAAATCTGCAAAGGATCTACTTTTATTTATGTATACTCACTATATGAACAAAACATTGTTCTTTTGTAAAATAAAGAAAATACAGGCTGTGCTTTCAGCCGTCTCAGTGTCCGTGAATATCTTTCTGAAACCCGTCACAAAAATTAACTGAAACTCCGCGAATACTTCACACACCGACATGAGCTTAAAGGGTCTATTTTTAAATAAAGCAAGTTTAAATAAAAAATACATATTCTACCTTTATGTGATCCGTATGAATCCGAGGAGAGGCACAGTCTTTCCGTTGCACTTCATTATCTGATAATGACCAGAGGCAGGACACGCCCACATGCTATTCACAGGGCAAACAGCTATAGAAGCACGCTACATCCCTGCTGAAAAAAACAGAATAGACCAGCATGATTTATATGTGGGTTTATACTGGTTAGTGCTGGTCACGTGCTGGTTTAGTTGGTTAACCAGCATAACTGATGGGAGACCAGCATGCCTGCTGAAAAATCCAGCATAGGCCAGTAAGATTTATATGCTGGGCCACCAGCAAGGTTTTGGTATTTAAAATTGGTTACCATTTTAGCTCATTATCTTGTTTTTAATACCTAGTACTGAAAATAACGTGTGATGTAAATACATGGACCGTGTAGTGTTATATTTAAATGCATTTACATACAAGAGACAAAAATAATCCATTTACCAAAACCATGTAAATACATTATTTTACATTCATTAAATATCTGTGGGTTGTCTAAAAACACAACACAAACCTTTAAAAAAAAAAGTAATTAGTGGAAATCACTTAAAACTGAAATAAAACAGCATAGACCATTATAGCTGGTTACCAGCTTGACCAGCAGTTATACCAGCAGGGTTTCCAGTATACCAGCACCAGCACCATGGGGTCAGCTGTTCCGGCGGTGGGACCACTTGCATTTTTTTTTTTTGGTAACTTAAAATGTCAAAATAACGTAAAATGTTCCATCATTTTTAACCATACACATACGTGTAACATATCGATTTATGTCTTTATTTGTTAATGTACACTCACATATCAATAAAACATTGTGCTTTTGTAAAATAAAGAAAATAAACAGGGTGCACTTTCTGCCATCTCAGTCTCCCCGAAAATCTTTTTAAACGGGTCACTAAAATGAACTAAAATGAACACACACATATCTATATATCTATACATATATATCTATAGAATGCTTAAAGTGTCTACTTTTAAATGTAGCAAACTTAATCAAAAATAAATGTTCTCAGTTTATGTAATCCATATGCATGTAAGGAGAGATACAGTCTTTCTGCCACACTTCATTCACTGATAATGACCTGAGACAGGACACGCCCACACGCTGCTCACAGGGAAACAGTCAGGGTAATCTACATACAAGGCCACGCCCCCAAACACACACACACACACACACACACACACACACACACACACACACACACACACACACAGTAGATCTGATAAGTTTCCTGCGCGTGTGGAAGATGTTAGGCGCTGCACAGGTTTCTGAAGCTCTACAGAATGTTCTGGACAGTGGGAGGAGTTTAGATTTACCTCAGAACAACACTGAGACTCAAACAGAGAACGAAGGAAGTTTTTAAATCTTATATATACCTCAATGATATTTTGATTTACAATAAAACCTTGGAGGAACATGTCAAGCCTTAAGGAGGTGTTTTTGAGGATCCAGTCCGCAGGTTTGAAACTGAACCCACCTTGCCAGAGATTTTTCCTGGGCCATGTAGTTTCTCGTAGGGGTCTTCAGCTCGACCCCAAGAACACGGAGAAAGTTTCAAACTGGCCAGTTCCTCTTTCTCCTTCGAAGGTGAGAGCCTTTGTGGCGACTGAGTTCATTTTGGTTAGCTTATGACGCTGCTATCTATAATGTTATTTAGCACAAACACTTTAGCTCCCGGTGTCTAAAACACTGCCTTATGTAGCTTACAGATGTTTGTGATATTAAGGTGTAAATGTAAATCGTAATGCAAAAAGTATAAATCGTTGTATAACATTGCAAAAGTCTGTGTTGTCTTTATGCCTGGTCAATATTTATTGATGATTATTGACAGTAATTTTATTATCATCATGCTTATGTTTCTTTTTCATTTTTTATAAACCGTTGTGACCATGAAAATGATCAGCCACCTGTTTTATAGAGACCAAATGCAAACAAGCAGGCAAGATACAGACGGACCATCACTATGTCATGGGAACCTCGACCACGACTGGGGTCTGGATTCGGGAAGGATCTCGTGTTTTTAAGTGCTTGACCACACGATAAGGCTTCACCTGTGACTGCACACAACCAGCACATGGACTGACCTCAGATGCCAGGAATGTTACCACTGCTGGTCACAGGGTCTGTGTGAATTGCAAATCAGTTTATGGTAAGCAGCCATAAACACCATGGAAGTGCCAAGTATGTGATGTTCACTTGTGTCTTGAGTTAAACAAGAACTGCTTTTCGAGAGAGGCACAAAGATGTATGACTGTGTATAGGGTGCAAAAGTGGGCTTTTACAAACCTGACACCCTTTCTTCATAGTGCACTGTTCCTGTTCCCACACAATATGTCAGGACATGTCAGAACTACTTCAGGGCCCATAAACCTGCAGACCCCTAAATAAAGAGTGAGGGCCAAGTTCACTCATTTACACTCCTGTGGTGTGAAAGTAACTGTGTGAAAGTGTCCCTGAGACGTTGGTCTCATGTTTTGTTTTTGTTATTATTTTTTTATCAAAACCTATTTGCTGTTCATTGTTAAATTATCATATTGTTACAAATGTGCATATTGTATATATTGTTACATATTACACAATGTTAATATTGTTTGTGTTGTTCAATAAAACTGATTTTATACTGATTCTGTTTCATATTTTACATATTGGATGACAATCTTCCATGTATTCTGGCTTTTATACTATAACAACATTAGATGGGGTAGTGAACAGCATAGTATCATGGCACTAAAATGCTGGTCACCAGCATACCAGCACCAAAACACAACATATGCTGGTATAATTTTAACCAGCTATGCTGATCTTTTTTTTCAGCAGGAATATCCCAGAGCTTTAGATCATCTTCAGGAGGAACAGCCAACATGGGACACATTCTTGCAGAGTTCATCAATTTCAGTTTCCCCAGAAACAATCTGAGCATAAACAAATGGTGGGAGGACCACGGCGATGTCACAGGACGGACTGAACGGAAGTGAACCCCATAGCAGGCAAACAGTAGTTTTAGAGCTTTATTAAAACACAGGAGCCTTGGTAAGCATGTGTTCTAATGATTTAACCTACCTTATCAGATTTTTCACATGCGCAGTGAGCGCAGTGAGGATGAATGTATAGAACACCGGACTCATGTGACTGACTGGTTCTGCACTTCACCTGGTTATAAGTAAAGGCTTGTGCATATGGAGTCTCACTGGTGAATTATATTGGAGATTTTTTGAAGATTCAGATCCATCTTCTGTTCAAATATTTGTTGTATTGTTAAAGCTTGTTAGTTGTATTCATGTTCCTAGTAAAAAAGAGAAAGAAATAAAGACTTCTTATTTGTTCTTCACTTTTCCGTTCTGTTCTTGTTCTTAATTTTCACGGATTCAGGGATGGTGATGTCGTGCATAAACATTTGTCCTTGAACAGTGGATTTTCAAACAACACACACAACAGACACATGACTGTCAGTGATGAATGCAATATTTCTTGCAGCTGCATGTCCATATTAATTATGCTGCTTGCTACACAAACTCTGTCCACTAGATGTCAGTATACAAACCCTTAACGGAACTGAACTTCATGAAATGAACTTTTTGGTGAAACTATTGGTTGGAAAGTCTCGACACACAAATGAGGCTTCATCTCATCATCACTAATACAATGTAAATCAATAAACAAAAGTTAATTTGATTTTATGAATGTTTTGCCATTTTCGGTAACTTTGATGTAATACATTTCTCATTTCTCTTGCTTGTGCAAAGTGCAGTCTAACCTTTATAAGAACAATAATGATCTGAGTTTAAGCTGCGTAGTGACCAGCAATAATTATTTAACAGTTCAAAATGTGCAGAAGTTGTCATAATTGCAGGGTCATTTTAAAGCAGGAGTTCTGCTGTTTCTCTTTAATGAGCCCACTGTTGAAATGCATCAACGCATCCTCATCCCTGTCCATAACTGTCCACTGTCTGGGTTCATCCTAAGAGTAATTTTACCCTGAAAATGAATAGACAAATTATTCTGTTGAAACAAAGAACTAAAACATCGGGCCACAATTTGACATGACAGATCTTGAAAAACTGAATATTGTAAGAATGTTAAATTCTGTTCAGCATTTCAACATGTGAAAGTCTTTTTTGTCATAATTTCAATGACTATGGCTTAGGGTTCTTGAAAATCTAAATTCCAGTTTCTCAAAATATATAAAATACTGTATTTGGAAGCCTGCCTTATCCAGAACAACGTAAAAATGCTTTAAAGTTTGTATCATTATATAGACTCTTACATGGGTTCACTAGGTTAATAACAAGTGGTAACATTAGTCATACAATGTTGGGAGGGTTTTTATTTTTTGGGGGGGTGTGAGACAGGCATGCCTACAGATAGCAGATAGGGTCTAAACTCAGGGGCTATATACAGGTTGTATGTGTGAGTTATGATGTTGTGTTTGAGTAAATAAATGACCTGCTGAACACTAGATGAGTAAAGGAACAAACGAACATCCTGCCCAAGATTTTCTCAGTAGATTGAATAGTTTTTTTTTCAGATGGTGATGAGGAATGATGAGGACAGACAAACCTGTCTGAACACCTCACCCTCACAGAGGAGATGCTGGTACGCTACGACATGATCTACTATAATTTACCCTCACATTCCAGAGAGACACATGCCAGCTTGACCAACTTTTAGGACCCTTTTAACTTCTCTTGAATGTTAAATGACCTCTCCACCATGAACCCCATAATCACAACATCTTCAGAGACACCCAGTGATTAACGTTTCCCTACAGGTACTCCAGCAAAAGAAAAGCTTTTGGTTCAGTAATGAAATAGTTATATACAGACGTTACTCAACATTGTAAAAAAAAAAAATAAAAAAAAATGTAGCAAAAAAAAAAAAAAAAAAAACGACCAAATGACTGGCAGCAATGGCTGCCAAACAAAAAACGTAAAATTAAGGTAAAATATTCTAATTCATATTATGTGCAAAAACATTAAATTTACAAAAATTGTTATTTAATCTTTGACAGAGAAAAAAACGTTATTTTATAGATTTTTCCTAAATTTATACGATTATAGACCTTCAATAAAGCAAGAGCACTAAGTTTAACGGATAAAAACTGTCATTTTACAGATTTTTCTCAGATTTATATGATTAAATATCTTCAGCACTAGAATTTTAGCAGTAAAACACCGTTATTTTACAGATTTTTGCTAAATTTATACGATTGAAGACCTTTAATAAAGTAACAGCACTAGAAGTTTAGCAGTGAAACACCATTATTTTACAGATTTTTCCCAAATTTATACAATTTAACATCTTCATTAAAACAGCACTCAATGTGTTGCAGCAAAATGTTTTTATTTTACATTTTTTTAAATTATTACAATCAAACACCTTCAATAAAGCAAAAGCATTAGACAATTTAGAATCTTAGAAACACTGTTATTTCACAGATTTTTCCTAAATTAAAGGAACACCTTCAAATAAGCAATAACACAAGAAAACCCTGATATTTTACAAAGTTTTCATAAATTCCTATGAAACGTTAACACAAACTCAAGATTATAATATTTGTAAAACAGCCTAAGAGTGACGCAGTATAGTACAAGTATGATGCGAAATACAATAAAAAGATGTTTTATAGCATTAAACTAAAATCCTAAAATGAAGAACAAAATGAAATATTTCGACTATTGTGCTCTAACAGTGGAACATTCTCCCTCACAAACAAACATTGCTGTGAAATATCCTTGACTAAACACTATGAAGAAGTGAGCAATTTCAAACAAGATTCCCAATGTTCCAATTCAAGTTGGATTGGAAAATGTATTACAAATAAAGTACAATGTGTCCCTTTTTTACTCTATAGTTCTTATATAATGTATGTGTACAAATAACTTCACCTTTTAGTTCAGAATCCTAATGCGTTAGTGCAAGTCAAATCCAAAACATACCAAAATAGCAAAATGGTCAGTCCAGTGTATCCAAGAAAGATCCTCTTCCAAACAGGCAGTAAACAACTGGATCCTGGGTGCATTAGGGTGGATTGGAAGAGAGAAGAAAAGAACACATTAGGATCTTAGATTCAAAAGAAAAAGTTCAAGAACTGTTCAACTGGGGCCCCTTTTTGTTGTACGAGAGAACATAATCGTAATCAGTCCCGTATCATTATACATTAATATCAGCACTGACAGGCCCTTAAAAGTTATAAGTGAGACAATACAGAATCTCTACACAGTGAAAAATGATCCAAGGTTGAAGGAGTTGACTTTTAAATCAGCATGAAAAGATTCAAAGCAGTCTTACAGTATATTGCACTCCATACTTACCACTGATGGACTTGTCTCTCTACTGGATGCCTCTTCTCCCATGTCAAATGTTTGATCTAAAAATGTAAGCAAGTTTCATTATCACTGGCAGAGCTGGGAAATGTTAATGTACATATTACACAGAAGCAGGCAGCTACATATACATGGAAGTTTTCAACATATTGATCTCTATGGAATTAGAACAAGATGTGTCAATGTATATACAGTGTATTATATATGTGAGAATATTTACATGAATATACATTCATATACAGTCTTATTGACATTAATTTACTGAATGGAATGAGTCGTTTAAAAGTACAAATACACTACTATATTATACTATATCCTATAGCCTACATGTAAGTGTGGGACTTCTGCTGCCTTACCTGTGGATAATCTTTTAAAATGTCATGAGAAAATGCTAAATTTGCATCTAAAACGTGAATGTCAAGGTATTATAAAATTAACATGATTTACCTCAAAATTACAGAGAAAAACATTACATTTTTAGTATGGACATGAACCTTTATCTAATGAGTTTCATATTTAATTACAATGTATTATTGTAATTTTACATAAAGTTGTACATAATTTACAAAAACAGAAAAAACACAGTAAAAATAAAATGGTATTTTTACTGTTAAATGCGAAAAAATTTTAATTTAAAATTTTTCCGTATTGAAATAATCCTTAAAAAAACAGTCGACTTGATAATTTATAAATAAGGTCTGTAATTTTACAGAGATTTGTATGTAGTTTTTTTTTTTAAAAAAAGGAAAAGTATTATAAAAATTTTTACTTATTTTCTGTAAAATTAGGACTTTTATAGTGAATCCGAGCTGGACTTCTACCGTTGCGTTACCCGGCGGCAGCATTAGGGTTTTGCGTTTGCCAGCTTTACGTCGCTAAGCGGCGCTATAACCACAGACTGAGGATCAAGGCCTTAGTTCATTCTCTCTTCCTTGAGATTTGCACATGACAGCAAAAAATGTCAAGTTAAACATTGTAATTAAATGAATGCATAATCACAGTATACATGTACTAAAACTACAGTACAAATGTAGAATTGTAATTAAATGCAGGCATTTTTTATTTATCAAATTGAAGCAAAGTGAAGATTAACACAGTGATTAGATTTTATCATGTGTATTTAGAAAAGCTACACATGTGTGTCAAGAGGGTTTTGCATCATCTTATTTCATTTGTCGTAGATTAACTGAAATAATTTAAACTAAATGAAAATTCAAACATTGTCATGACTTGCTACGGAACGATGTCAGTCAGCAGCGCTGGTGTTTGTGGTTTTTGTGATAAGAATGAAATACAGTAGGCTGTTATGATCATCAGAATTTTCTTTAATAAATAATGTAAAGTTCTGTGCTTTACACTACGCTACATGAAAAACAAACCCAAACAAGAGTCTCTATAAATAAATATGAAACTTAACAACCCACAGCGTTTCACTAGGCAAATCCAACAGTTGCAAGACAAAAGACTAAAACAGACTATTTATAAGGAAACACATGAGCCAACTCGGTTCAGGTGAGCGCCTGAAAAAATAAAAAAAATCAACCAATAGCATGTTTGTGAAATATGACAGGTCCTACTTGAAATACATTTAAGGCAAGTAGGTGAAAATATCACAAAACTCAATATTCGTTCAAAACCTTCATGCTGCATGTAGAGGGGCAGCAAAAGCTGAATATCAACGAACATCAAACAGAAAACAAACTTTACCGCAGTGTGTATACTCACCTCACAGACGTGAAAAATCTATACTAATGCAAAATGTCCGCTTTTACATAAACTAATGAAAAACAAATGATGTAATTCGTATGAAACGTGAATATATCCTCTGTAGCGGAGATTTCAGATGTTTAGCAAAACGTCCCATTTTAGGGACGATTTTAAAATTATTAAAATCGCCGCTGTTGTCCTGTGTAACATTTATATGATCACTTAAAATAAAAGAGTGGGATCATTATTGACGCCTGTTGGATTATGTTCAGAGTGTACATTATGCCTTTGAGAAACAGGAGGAGCGTAAAATTTAAATAGTGCTTCATAACACTATAAATCTTTTGTTGGTGAGATACGAAGGCTGGTCTTGAAACAGGGCCCCAAACAATTGAAAACGCTTTAACCTTTCCAATCAGCCATATTTGTTTTTAGAAATCTGAGAAAAATGGTCGGTACAATCCTCGTGAGTGCAACTAATATACCACACATACAACAGCAGCAACACTCTTGATCCTTTACAGGAATTCATTGCCTATTACCCCCGTGCTCACCGCCGCAGGAAAACAACAGCGGGCAAAATAAATCAGTCACATTTCTAAGTAATTTGTGAAATGACTGCCAGGTGGCGCAAAGGGACATTATCATTCGCTGCAGTTTTTAAATATAATTAGAGTGTAAGTCATAAAAAAGTCCTAACAATATGTTGTATCGAAGTAAAACTACAGTGATGGTAATTTCCACATCTGAGTACTTTATACAGCAAACATGAAAAATCTGAACCAGAGACATTGATATTTACTGTACAATAATAAGTTAAGTAAACATTGTTTAGACAGATGATCAAGTTCACTAGCTAACAATTTTATTTGTACAAAGAATGAACTGTTATATGAGGCGTCGGTCTATAGTTATATAGCGCGACTCGACGGTAAAAACCAGCAAACACAAACACAAATGCTGTCTAGAATAGCGCTTGAGTACCATCTGTAATACACAAAAATGGCATCCATGGGAAAGTTCCAAGGTTAATGCCACTGCTGAACAAACAGAAGTTCAAGGCTCATCTCATTTTTTTTCTCAAAAAAATCCTGATTATTCCCAAGAAATTTGGGCAAACATTCTGTGGATTAGTGAGACAAAAGTTCACCTTTTTGTAAGGTGTGTGTCTCGTTACACCTGCCATAAAGCTACCACAGCGTTTCATAAGAAGATCAAACATGGTGGTAGTGTGATGATCTGTTGCTTTGCAATTTCAAGAATTGGGAGACTTGCTGTAATTGATGAATCTGTGAATTCTGCGTTCCACCAGAAAATCCAAAAGAAATTTCCGACCATCAGTTCGAGACCTCAAACTCAGGCACACTTGGGTTCTTTGCTGAGAAGTGTGGGCCAAAATTTCTCTACAGCGATGTGAACGAGTCATTGCCACTTGATCGTAGTTGCTGAACTTATTTAAATGCATTTTGTCAGTACTGTTTATCTTTGTGTAATAATACAATTTGTTTAATGATTTGAATAATTTAATTGTGACAAATATGCAAAAAAAAAAAAAAACTTTTTCACAGTACTGTAATTTCCTTTGGCACTTTGCAGAACAAGGGTGTAACATTTAAAACAAAGAGCTGCAGTTTTGCAAAACCCCTATCAAACTACCAGCCATCTAATTCTGCAGGAAGAAAAAATCTCTTGCATTCTATCAGCCAAATAACTTTTCATTTGTGCTTAGTGTGAAAGTGCCCTAAGTGTGTGTAGTGAAAAAAATCAGTATATGGGAAAATCAGGAATGGGGACAGACCGGAAGCAAGCAGTAGTTTTCTCTAATTCAAACTGTTGAGGAACTTGTTACAAAACACTACTATACCTTGAAGGTGCTTTTTCTTAACCTATGACCTTCTGCCACATGCCTGCAGCGCTCTGCCAAACTACCCATCTATTGCTCTTAAGACACAGACAGATTACTTTAAATGTTATATAATTAAACAGGTGAAATTAAGGATGTCTCCATGATATAACACTTTCATATACACACACAATGGATGTGTGGCTACTGTACAAGTTACAGTTAGCAATATATTCTTTATTAGTCTGCCTAAATTCACCAACCAAGCTAACAGCTTTGGGATCCACACCTAAGCTTTTATATATACACATAAGAAATATATACAGGGCCTAATATATATACATCTATAATATATGAATCTGAAAAGCAGGATTTTTGCAGTGGACATTGTTGGTAAACAGATTTAAGAGAAACAGGAGGTGAGCAGAGAGTAACTGTAGATCTTTCTACAATTTAATAACAAAACAAGTAGCAACCGTAATGTTAGCATGATTACACAATTATTTATTTTTCCTTGGATTTGCTAAATACCGACAGCACATGATACAATTCTGTACTAAAAAAAAAAAAAAGACGACACCATGGCAAATATTGTTCAAGGAGGATATTTGGAGTTGTTATAACAGATCCATTAGACACTTAGCTGAGATTAGCATCTTGCTGCGTGTAGCGTTAGTGCAGTCCGCATGGATCACTTGTGCGAGTTCATCTATGACAGGGCAATATATATGGAACTGCGCTTTTCTTTCTTTTGCCTACTTCTAAAAGCTCCTACAATGAGCATATGAGCATCAGACCTGGGCCATACAGCAACGGAAGAATGTGGCTTTTTTCTATGTGACCTTCTGCCACATGCCTGCAGCGCTCGAGAATGCATTGGAGGGAGAGGCGTGGTTGACTTGTTTGGCGATCTAAAGCTTTGAAGTTTTCATCATTATAATTACCCTTACGCTGGTTCACTAGGTTAATAACTAGGACTACCATCAGTCAAACAGTGTTGGGAGGGAATTTTTTTGCCAGGAAGAAAAACTCACATACCTAAGATACAGATGAGAACCTTTAATGAGGACAGTAAGTCTTGGGTGATCAAAAAATGCTGAAATTAACATTTCAAATGAGCAAATAAGCAAAAGTGAGGTGTGCAAAAAATGCTAAAATTACTGTGATGTAAATGTTTAGATGCAGAGATGTTTTTAGTCCAGTGTAGTGATCTGGTTGAGAGACCGTATCGCCTGCAGGAAGATAGAGCTATATACAGAGTGTGTGTGTGTGTGTGTGTGTGTGTGTGTGTGTGTGTGTGTGTGAGAGTTACTGTTTAATGTTGGGATTGAATAATAGAAGGAAATGTTTCAAGCCAGCCAAATGGGTTTTCTTTGTGTAATAATAAAATTGATGGTCTGAATAATTTAAATGTGACAAATATGTTCTATATATACCCAAGTTCCCAGGTCGTCCATCGCACAGACTTTGACATGATGTTTCTTCTGCTCCTGGGTCAGCAGCCTGTGCATAAACTTGGCAGCGACACGGCTCATGTTCAAATCACATGAGGGATTGTCTGGACCATTCTGTAGGACACATCGACAATGACAGCTATGTTGTGGATTGTTCTCTCGCGATCACCATGCACAAGTTGCAAAACCAGCGCAAGCAAGTGACTACATGCACTGCACAAACTGTGAGACATTGTGAAAAAAGAATCTTAACAGAGGCCCAGGTCCAGATGCAGTTTCATGCAAAAGCCAGGCAAAAGTCCAGTTGCTCTGTGCCTCTGTCCAGCCTGGGAAGCAATGTTACATATTAAGATGTAGATGAAGTCACAAACTTTATCAAAGAGGAAGAAAGTATGAGTACAATAGACCAAAACTTATTTTTACCCTTTCATTTTAACTTTGTGATTAAAGTTGTAACATTTTAAAGGATGTTTTTGACTTTGACAGTGAAAAAAAATCAACAAAACACTATTTTTGGCTTTAAAACTCTTTCATACTCTCAAGAACACTTCAGATATTTTATATTGTGAAGCACAGATGGCAGAGCTGTGGAAGTTGAGGAATTGAGGATGATGAGGCACAATGAGGACGTTTTTGCGACCCAGGGTCTTTTTGAGAGAAAGTGAGACGTGCATGTATCATTCCGTGTCCTATAAAAAAAACCTGCTAAAAAACCTGCACATCCAACATACAAAAAAAACAATAAGACGAACTGTCCAAAGATGCCTAATGTGAATCTTTCGGTGGAGATTCTGTTCAAGGGAAGGTGAATGTCAAAACTGTCAAAAATAACACATAGTACATTCACAATCAGAAACCCTTCAAGCATCCACTCAGATTGGCTGTTTGAACAAACCCCTTGCCAGCATTTTTAACATACTCCAATAAAACAGCAAAGTTTTAACCTGACAGATAAGGAGATGGACATCTGGCAGATTGTCTCAGCCATGACATCCATGTCCACAGGCAATACAGTAAATCCTTGAACTGCTAGTCACTTAGTCTGTGAACGAGCAGAATGTTTAATACATTTGAACTTGATGAACGAGCGAGGTCATGCGCGTGTGTATGTATGTATGTATGCATGTGTGCTTTATCTGCCATGCAGCAATGGAAGAAAGTGGCTTTTTTTTCCAGATCTCAAATCCAATCAAGCATCTGTGGGAGGTGCTGGACAAACATGTCTACAGAGACCCTAAGTCACACACATTAAAACCTCCCATTGCATCCAGTTTATATCACAGGCCTTGTGGAATCCATGGCTTGATTGGTCAGTGCTCAATGTGATGCAACATTTACTTTCATCTGAAAAGAGGACTTTGGCCCACTG
Organism: Clarias macrocephalus; assembly: GCA_011419295.1. Lineage (NCBI taxonomy): Eukaryota > Metazoa > Chordata > Actinopteri > Siluriformes > Clariidae > Clarias > Clarias macrocephalus. The sequence continues at coordinate 46,510 of JAAGKR010005896.1, forward strand.
AGAAACAGTCCAGTCCCTCAGCCCAGGTAAGACACCTCTGATGTTGTCTCTGGTTTCAAGAGTGGCATGACACAAGGAATGACTTCAGCTGCTGTCCACTCCTTGTGAATCTCCCCCAAATTCTTGAATGGGCTTCACTTCACAATCCTCTCAAGGCTAAAGTTATTCATGGAAGCAGATCAAAATACACAAAATACACGATGCACCACACATGCGTATCCCAATTCACATGCGTGAAAAAAGATATACATCCCCTCCCCCCCCAAAAAAAACACTCAAGTGCACAAAATGAATATATATACATAATATACGTTTCACAAACGCAAAACACAATTCACAGATGTACAACTGTGTACAAAGTTTTGAATGTTTCAAATTCACGAGTGCATCATGGACTGTGCATGTGAAAATCATCTTTCGTATGTGAATATCACTGGATTTGTTTGTGTATTTTTGAGACTTTGCTGGCAGCAGCGTGGGTCACTCATACTCTTTAGCCAGAAATAAAGTTTTACCTCAAACCAGCACAGCGACCAAGAACAGGATGCACGTCTAAGTTATTCCTTCATTTCATAATGTTTCATTAATGAACGAGAATAACACAGCCAACCACTTCATCATCTTCATAAACACTTAAGGTGCACAAAGCTGAGCTACTTGAGTGTTATTGATAAATTAGTGATGTCTTTGTTTTCGGCTGTAGTGGTGAAGGTGATCATGTCA
>JAAGKR010005897.1:0-10313 GCA_011419295.1 Clarias macrocephalus
ATACAAATAAAAGTTAATTGAATTTAATAGAATAAACTCTGTTGATTCGCTGCAAGCATAATATAGGTAAATAAATCTAAAGAGGTGAGAACATTTTTTATGTTAACCCAAAAAAATCCATCCTACTCAATTTGTTGTAATTTTCTATTTAATTTTTTTCCTGTTTTGTGTCGTGCTGTTTTGTCTTATTTGTTTTGTCCTGGAGCTCTGTCACTAAAACAAATTCCTTGTATGTGCAAGCGTACTTGGCAATAAAACTCTTCTGATTCAACTGGATTTAAGAAGCAGGTAAGTCAGTTGTCAAAGTTCACCCAGTGGGTAACTAGTTTTATGTTACAAAAACAACAAAAAACAAACTGCTTTCTTTGATTTCTTGTTATTTTATCAGCTTTCTGGTTTATAAATTTGCTTTACATCACATTTTACAAATATTTAACATGTTCCAGTACCATAAATACATTAATTGTTGTTGAAATAATATGAACTACACCAGAATTAACTCATGGGCAATATGACAGTACTGAGCAATATAACAAAAATATTGTTTCATGACAGTTTACTAAAAAAAAACATATGAAACAGAGTTTTTTTTATTGCTGAACAAGCCGAGGGCGACAGTGCTGAGGGAAAAACTCCCTGAGAAAACAAGGCATTTAACACACACTGTAACGCTCAGCTAGTAAAACTAAGCTAATTACACTATTACGGGGTCGAGAATCTAAATACAGGTTGGTTAAATTTACTTCCGGTGTAGTACGAACTTTGCAGACCAAGTAACGACGCGACACAACGACAAATACTGAACAAACCCAAAGTGTATTAAGTGAAAAATATAAACAAACAAAGTGCACCGGAGAAACCAATATATACAAAATATCTACAAAAATTAAGAAAGTGTAAATGTGTGTGCATGTATGAAAGTCCAGCGTCTGTGTTATTGTTGTGTGTGTGAAATGGTGGCGGGGAGAGATGGCTCGGCCTCACCGGTAAAAGATGGCTAATCTGGGAGCACGAGAAAACGGAATAAAAGGGTATTGCAAGTGTCCTGTCAGGTTAATCCACTCCGGGAAAATAATCTGAATGCCGGCAACAAACAACCTCACTCTCTTAACGACTGCGCAGTTACTCCTCATCTCTCCACCCCGACATGTTTGCCGGTTCCTCTTTTATGCTGGTCTACTTCCGGGTTCCCTCGCGCAGCGATCGCGCATGCTCGCGAGAGCTTAAACCCAAAACCAAAACACAGTCTGTTGGCACACTATAACCATAACGTGGTTGTTGATAAGGCCCGGTGGTTTTATATTTATTTACCATCTAAATGTGGCCTATATCAACAACCCCACTATGTGGCTGCGCTACAACACACACACCCACACACACACAAAATAAACTTACTGAGAAAACAAAGCATTTAACACACACACAAAATGAATTTACTGAGAAAACTAAGCATTTAACACACACATACACACACACACACACACACACACACACACACACAAAATAAACTCCCTGAGAAAACAAAGCATTTAACACACACACACACACACACACACACACACACACAGACACACACGCACACACAAAAAAACTCCCTGACTAAAAGCATTTGATGCAAAAAAAACTTTTTTTTTTTTTTTTTATAACATAAAACATTTATCAAAAAACTACATAAAATCAGCCTCTCTGTGTAGCTATTAAAGCTTTAAAAATACATTTCAGGGAAGTGTATTGTGGCATAATTTGTCACAATATTGGTCTTAGTAAAGATCAGTGAAGATATTTTAGCAGGTAGTAAAGACTAAAAACTTTATTTCAGCTAATTCCATCAAAGGGTCGCAACAACAGACCATCCAATCCACACACAACTTTTGGCAAATTTTTTACTAGATGAAATTTCTGCTTATTGCCTAAAATATTGGCAAATGCTGGAAAGACATGCATGCTGTAGCAACATGAGATAAAATAATCAACTTAGTTTCAAAGAATAGCAATGCAACAAATTCTAGAGCTTCACACCAAGCGCACAGATTTCCAGTTAAGTGTTTGGATCAGGCCTGGGTTGTTTTAGTTTAATTAAAACCACATTTTCATTAACTGAAAAACAATTAAACCATTAACACAGTGTAGGAACTAGGGATACCACTTTGACACTTGAGCATCAGCCAATATTGATACAATATTGTTTTTCTAAAAACTACCAACTACCAGAAAGCATATGCTGATAAAAAAGCAGTATGTATAAAATGGAACCTTGTGGAAAACAAAACTTTTCTTTTAATAAGTGTAGAAAAGTCACCATTTAGATCTACACACTGATACCGATCAGTCAAATTACAGCTTAGACATGCGTAAACTGCTAGAATAAAATATTTACGTACAGTATATAGTTATTGTTAAGGGAAGAATTGAGTGTTTTTAGAAGAGATAAAAATATTTCTGTTATTACCTGTTTGAAAAAAATGTGCTGGTATGGGATCAAGCACAAATGTTAATGACTTTGATGAGAAAATTAATGATATACATTCAGTCTCTTGTAGGGGAGAAAAACATTCAAATTGCTGACCTGCTATAGTCATTATTTTTCAAATTGTCTGGCTTTAAATTTATACTGTAGTTTTAATCTTTTGCCTGACAGCCTTAACTGTGCCATTGGAAATGATACTGTGTGTTTCTTTGGTGGTTTTATTTCTAGTAATAATACGTAATCATTAATAAATAAATAATTATTTGTTGAATTATACAAGTTATTTTAAATTATTGCAGGGTATACTTTTCATCCAGTGAAATTAAGTGGTAGAGATTTGCCAAAACGTCATCACTTATTTTATGGTGTTATTTTCTATTTCTATGTTACTTTTTGGTCCCTGTGAGTTGAAAATTTGGATAACAACTTTGGACAACAGTTGATATTTTAATCAAAATCAGTTCCTACAGTTCAATTGAGTCTGTCCCATCATAACCTCATGTTGCTGCTCTTGGCTAACAGAAGTGGATTCCAATGTGGTTTTCTGCTATTGTAGCTCATCTGCCTCACATTCAACCTGTTGTGCACTCTAAAATGCTCTTCTGTTTTCCATGGTTGTAAAGAGAGGTTATTTGAGAAATTTGTAAGCTAATTAAGCTAAGCCTTTTGACTGCGGGTCGGAAGGATAGAAAGTTAAATCTGTCAAATCTGATGCTATTTCTTATTCTGCATCATTCTGTGCAAGATTGTTGGATTATTTTGTGTGAAATTTTTTGAAAATCAACATCTTCTTACAATACAATCTATCTTCGACCAACAAGCTAAAATTTGTTTCTTTTTTTCCGATGCTTGAAATGAATGTTAACTGAAGCTCCTGTATTTTACCCACATAATTGTATATATTCCATTGTTTTCAAGTAATAAATCATAAGTTCTTTTCAAATAAATCCAAAGTTCTCTTTGGAAAACGCTAGGGGGAAAACCCCACATAAGGACGCAATAGCATTGTTTGAAAGGTGTGTAAACTCAAAGTTTCATAACTTCAGTTTGAAGTCATAATTGGTCTAATTTTGTGATGTATACAAGTATCTGGACCTTGCACCAAGGAGTACTTTGTGTGTGGGGTTGTTGCTGCAGTATGTCATTTCAGCCAGCAGATTGCAGCAATTCTCTAACTTAATAACAAACCATAGTGCTATTTTTATAATAGAAGAATTCACATTCGTTATTCACTGATTTGGGGCTATAGATAATAGTTAATCAATTTGAAGTTCTTTTGTTTTGTAAATATTGTAACATGAAACTGCATGTTACCAGATACATCTATTTTAATTTTGGAGTTGCAAGAAAGAGTACTATACAGGCTACATCTTTTAAGTATTGTTCCATTATTTAATTTGTTGTCAGTTTCCAATATAGACTCACATTCAGAGTGGGTAAATTAAATGAAAAAGTTGTGAAAATGCTGTATTCCTGATCTAATGTCCCTAAATGCATGCAAATGGATAAACCACAACAGAGGATCTGATACAGAAGCTGAATTTGTTCATCTTTTGTAAATTGGGTTAATTGACATGTCATGTAACTACCTCACACAGAAAAGACTGAATTGAATGAATTTATATTTACAGTAATCAGAATGAAAGGGGTCATGTGAAATTTGTTCACTAGTGTAACGGGTTTGACCCAAAGTTGCACGGGCGGCACCGTGAAACACAGACACGAGGCGAGATCTTAGGGGAAAAGGGTAATTTATTTGGAATAAACGGGAAGGAAAGGGTAAAATGAGGGAGGACGGAGAGAAAGGGAAGGAATGTGTGCACGTGCGTTGGTCCGAGGCAGTGCCCAGCTGGCATGCAGGCTGGCGGCGGTGGGCAGAGTTGCAGAACGGAGCACGCGAGGCAGCGCTCCTGCACGCTCCCTAGACGGTTCCCCCCACCGCTGTCGATGACCGGCCTGGCCCCTCCCAGCTCTCTTAGGGCGTGGCCTCAGGCGGGAGTCTCGCTCGGGCGTCATTCGGCTGGGCGGCTTTCCCGGCTGGGATCGGTGGCCTTAACACTGTCCTCTTCGCGGCCTTTTCCTCTTTGGCGGCGAGGACGCGAAGGCGGAGTGAAGGATGCCACGGGAACTCGCGCAGCTCTTTCCAAAGGGCGGAAATCCAAATGTCCCTTTTCAAAGTCTCTGGGGCACGTTCCATTTCCCACTCGCGTGCCACTCTCGAGCTCCACCGCGTTACGCTCTTCTCGGACCCCGGACTAAACGCCGCGCTTTGCTTTTATAATGTGGAGCAAGCCCGAGATCCTATTAAGGTTAATCATAGCCAGCCGGCCCACATAGGCGGCCCCGTCCCTTCGCACACCTGCCGAAGGGGTGCCGCCTACTTAGGCAGCCTACGAAGGGGCGATAATAGATTTGGGCGCACACCCATCACAGGCACACGCCGTGAGACTAGGAAAATACTAGCAGACGCAATGGCTGATCATTTCTCTCTTGTTGTAATGAATATTAATTAATACTGTTTATATTTTCTCCGTGTGTTGCTGGCACGTGATCTAGGTGATGACATCAGTTTCTGGGAGTTAACTTTTGCTTACATTCTTTGTAATACTTGTATTAATTAATTAACTGAGATTACACAACTAGGAGACTTTTATCTTATCTTCTGGTGTTAACCAGTAGTGCTGGGAAAAAATGTTGACTGGTTGTATGCGTATAAACAGCAATGGAGCGTTGGACTCCCTGCATATTCACTGCTTCCTTTAAGCATTGTGAGCTGACTCACTTGCATCACTGGGATTCTCCCCATGATTTAGAGATAAAGTCTCATGAGAGTCAAACACAGGACCAAAACACAACCCATAGGGCAATGCATCATATGAGAACAGATTATAAAATATACATATAAAAAATTATCAGCAGTTTTATAAAAGTTTTGTGAGAACAACACACTCCCTTCTCTCTATGTGAGACTTTCATTCACTGGTTCATGATTTTTGGCTGAGAAAGGACTGATTAGTGCTCATTTAGTGAAGATCTAACCAATCATACACTGCATGTCCAAAACAAAAGTTTAAGAAGAGCCTGCATGAACAAAGAAAATAACTAAATATGTTACTTGAATTGGTTGAGAACGCATTATTAAAATCAAGAAGGATAGTCCTAAACTATGAATGTTACAAAAGAAATAAAAAATCATGAACGACTGTGATTAGAGATCACTTAAATGCTTGGTGAAGTTAAAAGGTTATTTTTTCCACTCATATTTTTAAAAGGGCCGTGTATAGTTCTTTGGGGTAAGTGAGGCATTTCATGGATTGGCCAATTATTTGTTTTTGAATTTTGAAAATATTACATAATAGAGATCAGAACTTCAGCCTTAAATTTCTGATATTTTTCTCAATTGTTTACATTGTAACGATCAGATTAATTTATTTAAACAAGTCACACTATGAGGGATCTTTAATCGCGATGCAATGACGCAAATATCAACAGTAACCAAAACCCCAAAGTGTATTACAGTATGTGACAAACGAACAAACAAACAGGTGCACAAAAAAAAAACATCCAAAGTCCGGGATATTAGTAATGAGTGTGTGTGTGTGTTGGGAAATGAATCTGTTGGTTGGGATCAGGTTGTATCAGGACAGGTGGGTTTTGAAGGACCTGCTTTAGGGCATCCATGCTGGCTCGGCACGCATCAGTCCACTTCCATTTCACTCCCTTTTTCTTCAGATGATTCAATGGGGCGGTGATGTCAGTGAAATGGGGAATGAATTTGTGGTACCAGTCAGCGAGACACAGGAAACGTTGTAAGGTTTTTAAATTTTGAGCCATGACCCGGTTCTTTTCAGGGTTGATATGTACTCGTTCCCTGGGAGAATATGTTCTAAAAACTTGAGCTGTCATTTGTAGAAAAATTTTTGTAAGCATTGGCTGGCTTGGGTGAGTCTTTGAAAAACGGCGTTAAGATGTTTAGTGTGCTGTTCCAAGGTGATGTCCTTGATGTTTACGAAGCAACATAGTTACTGCATTTCTGAGACCATATGGCATGGACCGGAACTGATAGAAGCCTTTAGTGGTGATGAAGGCGTTCTTTTCAGGACTCTCTTTCACCTGCCAGTAACCGTATTGCAGATCCAATGAGGCACCTTCCAGGGATTTGATGATTTAGTGATTTGAAGATGTTAGTGGTAATGCGCTATGCAGGTTGGAACTGGCAGGGGGGCAAGAGTTGAACATAACTAGCTTTTTGGATGGATCTGGGGTGGCTTGGTGTGGCAGGAAGGGATGGTAGGGGATGTCGCCTTCTGTTTTTAATCCGTATCTTACCTCCGTATCTCCTCTGTTCAAGACGGCTCCTGCAGCACTTAAGAAGGCAAGCACAGCTATTAGTGGAAAAACCAGGTGATTGTCCTTCAAGATACATGTTGAGCTGACATCCTGTGTCATTCCACTTGTAACTGAGGCTTTTCTGTGTTTTGGCCGATGTATCTTTCCATCAGCCATGACGAACCTCTGGGGGGAGTGAGTGATGTCCAGGAGAAGCAAGGTGGTCGAGCTAGTCTAGCTAGGTGTGTCGAAGAACCCCATTCTGCTGCTTTATTATTACCCTTCTCCTTGCTGTGCTGATTGGTTAATGTTGATAAGAATGCGGCTCACCAACTCCTCCTCTGAGATGTCAGGTTTCCACTTCAGAGGGCCCTATAGTCATAGGCAAAGTCTCTCAGGCGTTTTCCAGGCTGTTGTACCAGCGAGTATTAGTTGTACCGGGTATTCATCTGGCAGGAACGCAGCCATGAATACCTCTTTAAGAGACTCACAATCTTGGCCTATTGGCTATTATTACCCTTCTTGGCTATTATTACCCTTCTTGGCTATTATACCCCTACTTGGCTATTATTACCCTTCTCCTTGCTGTGCTGATTGGTTAATGTTGATAAGAATGCGGCTCACCAACTCCTCCTCTGAGATGTCAGGTTTCCACTTCAGAGGGCCCTATAGTCATAGGCAAAGTCTCTCAGGCGTTTTCCAGGCTGTTGTACCAGCGAGTATTAGTTGTACCGGGTATTCATCTGGCAGGAACGCAGCCATGAATACCTCTTTAAGAGACTCACAATCTTGGCCTCTTGGCTATTATTACCCTTCTTGGCTATTATTACCCTTCTTGGCTATTATACCCCTACTTGGCTATTATTACCCTTCTCCTTGCTGTGCTGATTGGTTAATGTTGATAAGAATGCGGCTCACCAACTCCTCCTCTGAGATGTCAGGTTTCCACTTCAGAGGGCCCTATAGTCATAGGCAAAGTCTCTCAGGCGTTTTCCAGGCTGTTGTACCAGCGAGTATTAGTTGTACCGGGTATTCATCTGGCAGGAACGCAGCCATGAATACCTCTTTAAGAGACTCACAATCTTGGCCTCTTGGCTATTATTACCCTTCTTGGCTATTATTACCCTTCTTGGCTATTATACCCCTACTTGGCTATTATTACCCTTCTCCTTGCTGTGCTGATTGGTTAATGTTGATAAGAATGCGGCTCACCAACTCCTCCTCTGAGATGTCAGGTTTCCACTTCAGAGGGCCCTATAGTCATAGGCAAAGTCTCTCAGGCGTTTTCCAGGCTGTTGTACCAGCGAGTATTAGTTGTACCAGGTATTCATCTGGCAGGAACGCAGCCATGAATACCTCTTTAAGAGACTCACAATCTTGGCCTTTTCCACCTTCCACCAGGTCAGAGTCGGTCCTCGCAGTATTGTGCTGAGGGTCCCATGCTGGGAAGTAGCCTGATCTCCAGATAATTCTCACATTGCTCAATGAGGTTGAGCACGTCTGCTGTCACAGAGGAATCTTTAAATGATACAAATTTCAAGAGGATCAAGGGTCGAGCACAAAAGGAGGAAGTAGCCGGCATAACTGAGGAGGTAAGCATATTAGATGAGTGTGTTGTAACAGAAGGAGGAGCGTCATACAGTATGTACCGCACAAAGTACTGTTTATCTGAATCAATCAGACATTGCACACAGCCAGTGCAACAATTTGGAATGTCCTTTATTTAAGGACAAAAACTGCTTGTTTAAAAGACAGCTTTTAATTCAAAAGAAAGAGCGGACATCTCTGCCTAAAATTTATTTCCGCAGAAAACATAAAATAGATAATAAAAAAAAATATGTTTAATGATAGCAAATAAAACAAACTTCATAATTGGATTTGATACTTTTGATTTTGATTCTTTTCTTTTTATTTACTGTATGGACAGTCATATTGTGTTTTCTCTGGAGAATAAAGTCTTGTTTTGAAAGTCTTGGGCAGTGGAGAACTGGCCAACTGGAGCATCATGAAACATGAAACTGGAACTGTTCTTATATTGCTCTTTGTCAGGGTAAATTTTCATGTACTGTATATAGGTACTGTACATCTGTATGAACAAACCAAGATGCCCACCCCAGGTGAAAATGGCGAATTCTGGGAAAGACTCTCCCACGAGAGCTTCTACGGATTCTTAAATTGACATTGTTACTGTTTTTTAATCCCTGCAACGGTCGAGTCTGAGAATTTATTTACCATAAGCTTTGTTGTATTGTTTTTAATCACTCTATATACAACCTTTGATTTATTTATGCTATTTTACAAATGGAATCTTTTTATGTTACACTCTAAAAACTGCTGGGTTAAATGTTTAGTTGTTGGGTTGTTTTATTTGACCCAAGTAGGGGATAAATTAACACTCTAGCTGGCTTGACACATTCCATTTTATTTGGTAGATAGAACCATTTTGTTAAAAAAAAAGTCCCAAAATGTACACAACTTCAAATAATGTAAATACAGTAGATTGCCTGTTAGAAATACCCCAAAATGAAATTTATCCGCTGTTTTAGCCTCTGCAGAGACAGCTAGCCAGCGGTAGTTTTCAGAAATCCTTTCGAAGGTTTGGCTGTGTTGGGCGGGTACATGAGCTCAGAGCGCCTGGGGATTTTCTGGAGCTCAAATCTCTGAAAACGGTGCCTCAGAGTGGCGCAGTGGTAAAAGCACTCGCCCTATCATCCGGAGATCCCTAGTTCGAATCCCGGGTGGTGCTGTAACCTCTCGCAGCCGGAGGTCTAGAGAGTGCTGATTGGCCGAGCTCTCTCAGAGGGGAAGGATGAGAGGTACATAGTGCTCCCACATTAATCTACAGTACATAGTACATAGTGCTCCCATATTAATCATGGCTCTACAGCCAGTCAGGGGCGTCTGTGAGCTCGCGCAATGGAGGGAGCGGATAGCGCTGTCCTCCGAGTGTGTTACGCCGCCCCCAACGGTGCTCACTCGCGCACCGTTGGGGGCGGCGTAACACTCTCGGAGGACAGCGCTATCCGCAAAATGGTCACGTGGTTCGGAAACACGTGATAGTCTTCGGCCCTCCCGGCTGAGTGGTATTAGTAGCCTTAATGTGGGAGCCCCCTAGTGACGGGGAGGAATTGGACACGACTAAATTAGGGAGAAAATCAGGGAAAAATCCCCCCGCCCAAAAACAAAATCTCTGAAAATGTTGTGTTTTGAAACCAGTAAAAATTGCAGCGCTTCTAGATAAAACATAATCTACCTGTCCATAAATAAAAATTCATATTTAGGCTGATACACAAAATACAGTAAAGAAAAACGAGTGGCCATCATTACTTTAAGAAATGAAGGTCAGTCAGTCCTTTGAAAGTGTCTCCAAGTGCAGTCACAAAAAGCATCAAGCGCTACAAAGAAACTGGCTCACATGTGGACCGCCCCAGGAAAGGAAGACCAAGAGTCGCCTCTGCTGCGGAGGACAAGTTCATCCGAGTCACCAGCCTCAGAAATCGCAGGTTAACAGCAGCTC
>JAAGKR010005897.1:10333-47225 GCA_011419295.1 Clarias macrocephalus
TTTAATCACTCTATATACAACCTTTGATTTATTTATGCTATTTTACAAATGGAATCTTTTTATGTTACACTCTAAAAACTGCTGGGTTAAATGTTTAGGTGTTGGGTTGTTTTATTTGACCCAAGCAGGGGATAAATTAACACTCTAGCTGGCTTGACACATTCCATTTTATTTGGTAGATAGAACCATTTTGTTAAAAAAAAAGTCCCAAAATGTACACAACTTCAAATAATGTAAAGACAGTAGATTGCCTGTTAGAAATACCCCAAAATGAAATTTATCCGCTGTTTTAGCCTCTGCAGAGACAGTTAGCCAGCGGTAGTTTTCAGAAATCCTTTCGAAGGTTTGGCTGAGTGGCGCAGTGGTAAAAGCACTCGCCCTATCATCCGGAGATCCCTAGTTCGAATCCCGGGTGGTGCTGTAACCTCTTGCAGCCGGAGGTCTAGAGAGTGCTGATTGGCCGAGCTCTCTCAGAGGGGAGGGATGAGAGGTACATAGTGCTCCCACATTAATCTACAGTACATAGTACATAGTGCTCCCATATTAATCATGGCTCTACAGCCAGTCAGGGGCGTCTGTGAGCTCGCGCAATGGAGGGAGCGGATAGCGCTGTCCTCCGAGTGTGTTACGCCGCCCCCAACAGTGCGCGAGTGAGCATTTCGAAAAGATGCAGTCGGCTGGCGTCACGTGGTTCGGAAGAAACACGTGATAGTCTTCGGCCCTCCCGGCTGAGTGGTAGTAGTAGCCTTAATGTGGGAGCCCCCTAGTGACGGGGAGGAATTGGACACGACTAAATTAGGGAGAAAATCTGGGAAAAATCCCCCCGCCCAAAAACAAAATCTCTCAAAATGTTGTGTTTTGAAACCAGTAAAAATTGCAGCGCTTCTAGATAAAACATAATATACCTGTCCATAAATAAAAATTAATATTTAGGCTGATACACAAAATACAGTACAGACCAAAAGTTTGGACACACCTTCTCATTCAAAGAGTTTGAATTTGTATTATGGCAAGAAAAAAGCAGCTAAGTAAAGAAAAACGAGTGGCCATCATTACTTTAAGAAATGAAGGTCAGTCAGTCCTTTGAAAGTGTCCCCAAGTGCAGTCACAAAAAGCATCAAGCGCTACAAAGAAACTGGCTCACATGTGGACCGCCCCAGGAAAGGAAGACCAAGAGTCACCTCTGCTGCGGAGGATAAGTTCATCCGAGTCACCAGCCTCAGAAATCGCAGGTTAACAGCAGCTCAGATCAGAGAGCAGGTCAATGGCACACAGAGTTCTAGCAGCAGACACGTCTCTAGAACAACTGTTAAGACGAGACTGTGTGAATCAGGCCTTCATGGTAGAAGATCTGCTAGGAAACCACTGCTAAGGACAGGCAACAAGCAGAAGAGACGCGTTTGGGCTAAAGAACACAAGAAAGAACACAAAAAAGAAAACTCGCTGAATGAGAAGGGGTGGCCAAACTTTTGGTCTGTACCATATATACAGTGGAACCTCGGATTGCGAGTAACGTGGTTTACGAGTGTTCCGCAAACCGAGCAAAGGTTTAAAAAAAAATTTTATTCGGAAACCGAGCAAGTATTACTTTATGAGTGCCGAGTATCATGCTTCACACATGCGACCTATTTTGACACCGAGCGTCACTCTCTCACCTTCCCCCCCACCTTCCCCCCACGGCTTCAAACACAGAAACTCTGCTCGTGCGTGTGCAATTTAACACTGAAACACACACACACACACGCACAGACGCTCTCTCGCCTTTTCACCCCTCCCGGCTTCACAAAGACACAGAAACTCTGCCCTGTCGCGATTCTTTTCAAAGGTAAGGTGCTGGTTAATTTTTTTTTTTTTTACTTTACAGCAGTGATTCCCTTAGTATGCGCTCACGCCAGGTCAGAGAGATTTCTTTTTTCTTGTTAAAACGGTGTTTTCGTGTTTGTATGTGTGTCCGTTTGTTGTGAAACTTAAGTGATTCCTTTAGTATGCGCTCGTGCCAGTCTCGCTTTTTTCCGTTAAACTGGTGTTTCCGCTGTGTTTATGCGCTTGTTGTGAAACTTAAAAAGTGTGTCTGTTAATATACGCTCATGCCAGTCTTAGAAAGATTTTTTTTTCCTGTAAAAACGGTGTTTCTGTTGTGTGTGTGTGTGTGTGTGTGTTTGTTGTGAAACTGTTGTGAAAAAGCGAGGTGGGGAGAGGGAGGGAGTGTTACTGTGTAAAACGAGACGAGGCTAATTCACACACACACACACACACACACGCACGGCGCGTGCGCGCACCAATGGAAACACTTATCTGTCAGGATTTATTTGTACTTTTTTTAAAGGTAAAGTGCAGATTAATTTGTTTTATTTTCATTTTATAGATTGTATTAATTATTTTTATGTATTTATTTTTGGGGGCTGTGAAACGAATAATTTGAGTTTTCATTATTTCTTATGGGAAATGATGATTTGGTTTAAGAGTGTTTTGGAATACGAGTCCACCTCCGGAATGAATTATGCTCGTAATCCAAGGTTCCACTGTATATATATAGCCTTTCATTCACTCTTTGCTACTGTTTGAGCTTCAAATGCACCAATAACGAGCCAGAATGACACACATACACATCCTTCCCACCCATGTGCTCTTGGGTTGATTTTATCTGGACCTGTAGCTTTTGTAGGGCTGAGACCATGTTTGACCTGAGTCTCTGAGATATTGATTGACGAGAAGGCAGGTTTAGTGGCTGTGTGAAGCTGAAGCTGGGAGAAGTGTGAGATAGAGGGACATTAAAGAAGGTATTGAGATCGTTTGCACGTTCCACATTCCCCTCAATAGCCTGGCCATCTGTCTGGTAGCCAGTAATGGTTCTCATGCGCCTTCACATCTCTCTCATGTTGTTTTGTTTCAGACTTTGTTCCAGTTTCTTCCTGTAGGACTCTTTCCCATCCCTGATTTTGATAGCTAGCATTCTTTGTGCCTTTTTTGCTGCTTTCTTATCACAAGACCTAAAAGCTCCTTTTTCTCATTTAAACAAGCTTTAATGTCCTTGGTGACCAGGGTTTGTTGTCGGTGATGCAGCAAATATTTCTCATTGGTACACAGGTGTCAACACAGAAGTTTATGCACTCCGTGATTCAGTCATCGGATGACAAATGTGCTCAATGTCATCGCCTGCGGCACTTTAATCACTTTTAGCATTAGCATACAGCAGGTCTAGTGTCCTATCCCTCCTGGTGTGACAATCCACATACTGAGTGCAAGTGGGTAGAGTCTTGTTCAGCGATGCCTGGTTGAAATTGGCGGAGATCAGGAGAAAAGCATCGGGTTGCTGAGTCTGGAGTTTGGCGGTTACCGAGTGGATGACGTCACACGCGGCAGCGGCATTCACAGACGTATGATTTTTTTTCCAGAAATATTTATATTAGGAATAAATAATCATTTATGTTCACAAATGTTCATTCAGCGGAGTCTGTCCTGGAACACTGATTACTTAACTGCTAATGTTTAATCATCATTTCTCCTTCATTTATGTTTGGAAGAAGGGATTTCTGAAAAAAAGAGAAGACTGACTGATTTGTAACTATTACTGTCTGGCAAAAATGTCACAAAAGCTAATATTTTGTTGGAGTACTTTCATTTTAATTATGGCAGGCATTTGCTAGGACATTGTTTCGATACGTTTATGCAATACCACAACATTTATTTCCATCCAGAGTTGCATTAATTTCTTACTTTCTTTAAAGATCTAATATTGATGTTGGGAGGTTCAGAGCCTTCTAGAGAAGACCAAAAAGTTGCTCAATGGGGTTAAGGTCTGGACTCTGTGGTGGCCCATCCATGCGTGAAAATGATGACTCATGATCTCTGAAACACTCTTTCACATTTTGTCACTAATAATAATCACTTCAGTAATTATGCAATGGGAGGCTTTTACTATTTACTTAGTTAAATGCATGTGGTGAGCTGTTTTGGCCGGGCAGTATGTTTTTTTAAGTATCAGTTAAGTATCTTTGCCAAGAAAACCCCATGGAGGGCATCTAGGAAGGGTTGGTGTACTATGGTCCATGAGGTCACCAAGAGTCTGACACTACTTAACGACAAAACAAAAGTTAATTTGTGATGATCGTAAATTAAAGCAATTACTATAGTTAATGTAGTGATTCAATATGAAAATTTCACAAACAACTGCAAGTAGTAATCAAAATACTTTAATCACTGAATACATTTGTCCTCTGATTAACATTTCACAGATTACAAATATTGTGCTTTTAAGGTTGTAATTTAATGCCATTTTATACCAAAAGACCTTTTACATTTTTCAGTTACAGCTCAGAAATCTACAATACAGAAAGTTAATCAGATATCTGTAAAAGGTACCTGACTTGACTTTATGTTGAGCCACTTAATCATGCTTTTATATTTTACACACACACACACACACACACACACACACACACACACACACACACACACACACACACACATCTTTAATTCTTAACACAAAAATATTCTTCATGGACTGTGTGAAGTGATGAAATGAAGACTCATTGCACTGAGAAGCAAAGCCAACACTGAGAGAGGAGAGACATAATGTTTTATAATCAAAAACTAAGGTCCATTGCATCATCATCAAAAAATTTACAAAACTCAGTGTAATGTATGCTCACCTAGAGTCCATTGGCTGACAAGTGACTTGGTGCCATTTGCAGTCGTAGTGGAAGGACTTGGGGAGGTCGTTGAGAGTGCACTTGGATTAGACAGGTTTACCGGTGTGGAAGTGAAAACCTGTACAGTTGCAATTCCCAGTTGTGTTCCTGTACAAATGGAGTCGAGATACTTGACTTAAAAACCACTGGATTCTATTTATCACAGACACCATAGATTAAGTAAGTGTGGATTTTAATGCCTAGACTAAGTGAGGTTACTCCAATCTCAATCATAACTTTATGTTGGTGGCCCTAGTGGAAATTACTACCAAATCGAAAACACAGCGATCATAAATCATTAGAGATGCTTGGCTTGTGACAGGAATTCATCTTGATCGGTTTATTGGATGATCAGCCTAGGATATGAAAGATTCGGCATTGTGCATTAGCTTAGCAGCCATTTGCTTCTAATTTAGCATCCGGAAATTCATTGGATTTCTGGGTGGCAGGATGGGTGCACTCTTATGTCAATCTTAGTGGCACCAGCACAACCATGTGCGTCTGCTTTTTATGTTTAGTATGTGCTTGATTCGTGCTGTGATCATGTAAAAAAACTAAACAAAAAAGGAGGTACTGTAACTTTGAAAGCTCACCGTTTGTCGAGCCAGTAAGGATGGAGATGTTGTAAGGAGTGGTATTAGCTGTGGTGTTGAGGTTGAAACTGGTGCTGGTGTTGAAGATACACTGAATAAGACTCTGGTTTTGTGATACTGCACCCAAAATACCGTATACGGTGGACTGAAAAACAAAAACAGAAAAACAAAAAACAATGCATAAGTGTTTGCTAAAACATCTTACAGAATGTTAACATAGCTTATGTATGCAAAACTTCCATATTAAAAGTTGTGATGGGTTAACATTCATGTGCACTACTTTATTTTAACCACTTTATCTACACTCACCGAAGACTTAATTAGGAACCCTGGTACAGCTACACATTTATGTATTTATATACTCAGTCAATAATGTGTTAGCACTGCTGTACATGCTGATAGCATGATTGTGGGTGCAATATGGGCTAGTTCAGGCTGGAGGAGGTGGTGTAATGGTGTGGGGAATGCTTGCTTGGTACACATCTGGGTCATGAACACCAGTCAAGCATGGCTTGTATGCCACAGCCTATCTGAGTATTGCTGGCTACCATTTTCTACTGGATACTTCCAGTAAGGTATTTCACCGCATTACAAAGCAAACATTGTCTCAGCCTGGCTTTATGAACATGACAATGCGTTCAGTGTTGTTCAGTGGCCGTCCCAGTCATGGAATCTTAATCCGATATAACACCTTTGGGATGTGGTGGAATGGGAGATATGCAGCATAACAGTGCACCTGAAAAATCCTGCCGCAAAGAATTATGGCTGAGCAAATTGAAGCCCTATCCAGTATTACTACAGTGTTCTTAATAAAGTGCCCTTCGAGAGTGTATTTATTATATAAAATCACAATATTTTAACAGATTAACAATTTGATATTGGTTGCTTGATGATATCGCCAGAATATTGTAGTTTTAATCACAATGCACACATACCACATTAGCAGGAGTCAACACTGAGCCATTTTGTGTGTTGGTTTGAAAGAAGAAACTGCTGCCGTTGTTGGTGTTGTTGTTGCCACAGACAAACACATAACTGGAATTCTGAAACAACAACAAACAAAAAGAAATCATTATTATGACATTATCCAGTTCACTGGATGTGATACCTTTGGGGGAAAAAAACAACAAGAACAAGTTCTACAACATACCCTTAGTCTAACAAAAGCTAATAAAACCCAAAACGTTGTGTGTGCTAGAAATTCCTTGTCCTGGTGCTGAAGTTTGTGTTAATGTCTTTGTGTTGCATTTAAACTGTGGAACATGAGGATGAGCTTGCAGAGAAGGTTTGCTGAGATTCGTGCTATTAAAGTAGTGTAGTGTATAAATATTTTCCTGCACTTTATTTCCCAAGCAGACCAGGCACAATCTGCTTGAATAATTAACTGTGAAATATGTTCAGATTGGTAACAGTGTCCTCTGTCTTTAGTATGACATTACACTAGGCAAATGTTGCATTCAGTTATTTGGAATTGGTGTTTGGCATATTTTTTTTTCTAAGTAGGTAAAAAAAGGGGCATAATATCAAAACAATTCCTTTTCCCAGTATCATTTCTGCTGCATCCCTATCAATTACAGTAGCAAACATTTATATACAATACATAGGTTTATTAAAACAAGATAATTCATGGTGAATTATTAAAAATTTTATTAATTAAAAATATTTGTAAGAACCATTATTTAAAAGAAACAAGCACTTTTACAGAATGGTATCATATCAAAATTTAAAACTGTTATTTTATTCACATTTATAGTGCTATATGTGTGTAACATGAAAATTATTTGCAAATTATAGTTTAGTTTCAGTTGGTATCTTTACCTGGTTGGAGAGTGCCAGTGCGACATACCCAGACGATGATGGTCCACTGAGTTCAAAGGAAAACATTTGGTTGTTCAATTTAGAAGAAGTGAAAAAGCAGTTGGATGCTCCAGGATTACAAAGAGATGGATTTGACAAGCACAGCTTAGTGCTGCCACAACCATTAGAAGTGATGATGAGCTAAAGATGAATAGAATGAAAGAAAATCACATTCATATTCTGGGTAGTACTGTACTTTGTTTTTTTGTTTGTTTGTTTAATAATCCTACGGTTTAATATTCATTAATGCATTCTTATAGATTGACTGTATGACTGTTTACTTGAATGTAAAGGGTTTAATCCACACCTGAACGACTCATAAACAGATTAGCCTTTAAATAATATTAGTTGGAATACGGTGAGAATTGTAATAAATATGTTTTCTGTGAGTGGCAGTATAGCTTAGGGAAATAACAATAATATTATTATGCATATTTAAATAATGAGGCTATTTTTTAGTTATGTTAAAAACATTGTTATGGCCTGAGGGGGTTCATGGAATTTATCTGATGAAAAGAAATTTGGTCTATAGCAATGGGATGCAACACTGTTACCATGAATAATAAACTTACCTGTGAAACATTTGTGCTGGTGGTGGGATTTGCTGTGTTGGTATTTGCTGTGCTGTTAGTGGAATTCGTTGTGCCGTTAGTGGAATTCGTTGTGCTGTTAGTGGAATTCGTTGTGCCGTTAATGGAATTCGTTGTGCCGTTAGTGGAATTCGTTGTGCCGTTAGTGGAATTCGTTGTGCCGTTAGTGGAATTCGTTGACCCGTTAGTGGAATTCGTTGAGCCGTTAGTGGAATTCGTTGAGCCGTTAGTGGAATTCGTTGAGCCGTTAGTGGAATTCGTTGAGCCGTTAGTGGAATTCGTTGAGCTGTTAGTGGTATTTGCTGTGCTGCTTGAGATGATCACTGTGCTGTTAGTCAGGTTTATTGGTGTGGTGTAGTTAAATACTGCAGCTGCATTTCCCAGTTGTGTTCCTGTCAGGAGAGAGTGCAGAAGCCTTACTAAAAAAGTAAAATGAAATTTTCTACATTTGTATTTAATTATCCAACTGCAATCGTGTATTAAGCTGCAGAGTTCTTTTAAATTTTATTGATCAGTGTTTATTAATTGGTTTATTATCAATTACTCACTAACATAAAACATTGTTCTGGTCAGGGCAACATTGTTTATAGATGTATAAGTGAGTGATATCAAGAAATGTTTTTTTCATATTTGGTCCTCAAATTTTTTAAGTAACTGTAAACACTTAGGGATGAGCTGCTATTGGAAAAGAACCAGCTTTTTGGTAGTAACAGTACTCACACTTCATTATACCATAGCGCTACTCAGCATTTTGCTTTACCAATACTACTCATTGTTTTACTTATATGAGCTACAGATTCAGTATATACACTTAAATTGGGAAGTCATAACAGAAAACTATACTAACTATGCTGAATTGCAAATAAGCAACCAATGAAAAAAATATGAAAGCTCACCGTTTGTGCTTCCATTCAGGATGGCGATGTAAGCGGACGTGGTGTTACTGATGGTGAAATTGTTGGCATTGCTGATGATTAGATTGGTGCTGGTGGTGAAGGTACACTGAATAAGACCCTGGTTTTGTTGTAAAGCACCTTGAACGCTGGTTACAGTGGACTGGAAAGAGAAGTGGAGAGAGTAGATTCTTATTTATTGTTTACTGGAATCAATAGACTATCTGAGAATTTGCTGAACCCTGGAGGTATTTGAAAATTTGTTAGTATTTAAATGTTACACATGATTCATGATAGACTTCAGGTTATGTCTATCATGAAGTTATCATCAGGTTAACTCTTGTTGCTAAAAAACATATTTGTTTCATTTACTCACAATCACAGGTTTTATTCTGATCATCTTACCACATTAGCAGTAGTCAATGTCGTGCCATTTAGAGTAGCAGTTTGGAAAAATACAGTGCTGTTAGCCGTGTTGGTGTTATTGTTGCCACAGATGAACACAACAGCGCCTCCCTGAAACAGAAAATGGAAATACATAAAAGTTTAAATTATTTTCCGAATTTAATTATCACGCAATAACCTATAAGGCTTCTAAAAGAAAAGGCTGCTAATTGATTTCTAATGTAGTCTATTGTACTCATGATTGTACACATTAGTGTCACCTGATGCTTATAATTCTATGTTCACAGTAGCAAAGTGACAGGCGACTATTATTATTTTTTAAGTATGGTACGGTCAAGTAAAAAATGTTTTTCAATCATCATTCATTTCTAGCTGTAGTGAAACTGTAAAGGAAGTAAAAGCGAGGGCTCTTCTGGTAGCTGTTACTTAAATGTAATATTAATACTGTTTTTTAAAATATTTTTTAAAGAGAAAATAAAGGTCGATTACCATAATTATGTTACATGATAAAAAGCAGGAGGTTCTAAAAACTAAGCACCATATTAAATTCCATAAACCATAGTCCAGCTTTGTTTATTTTTGAGCAACTAAGCACAGTGGCACTAGCAGTGGTTCAAAGAAAAAAACAGAATAGTACAAGGAAATTAGTTGACTTCTTTGTAAGTGAGAGTGTAGCGTGCAACCCATCAATGACGTTCATCTCAACTGAGAAAACGTAGAGCAACACGGCATCTAAAATTTCTTCCCATTTCACAGACAACTGCACAGTAAATTATCATCCGTTATTCAGAATGTAAAAAGGCAATAGAGTTAACGCTGGGGAAAATAGCTAAATAGCTTAATCTCACTATTAATATACCTTACACAAACGTTCTGACAACTGACAAAATATTATAACTTTTCTGTTTAACAATTTTGAGAGGAAACGTGGCATGAAACTAGTCAAAAAAAATTCTTGTCTTGATCCGTTACGAAAAATGAAATAAAGAATGTTCCTGCTTATTTGTGTTCAACATCATTCTTAAAATGTGACTCGTGATATTATTCTTTTCTTTAGTTAACACTTCCAATTGGCACTTCTTGACTGATATCAGATTCCCACATCTAGTATCACCACCAGCCATTACTGCTCCTATTACTTCCATTTCTCCCAGTATTGCTAATTTAATACACTTTGTGAGCTCATTTTACTTTGGAAAGGAAAGTCAAATTTCTGCCTCCTGACTGTACCAGAATATTTTATTGGAATATTACATTTACCTGTGATTGGTTACTAGCAGTGAGTACCAGTGCGACATATCCAGATGTTGTGCCAGTAAGTTCAAAAGTTGCTGTTTGGTTGTTTACTTGAATGGAGCTGAAAAAGCAGCTGGAGTTTCCTGAAGGATTGCAATTACTCACACTCGACACACACAGTTTAGAGCTTCCACATGACGTGTTAGTGATGCTTGTCTGAAGATCAAGAGGAAAATAAATTGTTTAGTTTATTTGGACACTTCAGAAGAATGATGCTGATTGTAAGGCTAAATGCTCTGCTCTTCTTACCCCGAGAGCTGCTGGCACAATCAGTTGAGCTCCAGTGACATGACATCCAGCCCAGATAAACACAACCAACACAAGCAGTTTGGGCTTCATATCTAATAACACAAACACACTGTGATATTTCTAAACAAACTATTTTAAAAGTAAGTCACCGTTAAACTACTTAACTGAAACTACTAAAGTGAATTAATTTGATCATATGATTGTAAATATTTAATTTTGTGGTAATCTTTGTTTACTTAAACATATGTTTTTATTTAAAAAAATTTAACAGATAAAAATTAAACAGAACTAATATGGTAATAAAAATGTTTTTACCTGTAACAAAAGGATTGGTGGTTTTGTTTTGTAAGATATATAGTAGACTGTGAAGACGCAGACGTTGTTTGACTCTTTTTAAACTCAGAGGGTGTAGCTACTACATCATCTTCTTCATCATGGAAAAAGCAAAGGTTGATTTGCAGGTTTTTTTGTTGACTGTAAGGCGATGCCCGTCCCAAAGTTTTAATGAAAGGTGAAACATCACTGGGCACTCCTCCAGCTCTCACTGTTTTCATCTCTTTCATTCTCTGTTGGTATTTTTAACCAACTATTTTAAAGGCAATTTGAATATATGAAGAGTTTTCTTTCTGTGGATGTGTTGGAAATTTGTGTTTTCATTATGAACATCATCTATACCCAGTGACATTTTTCCTTACTTATGTTTTTTGGCACTATTTTTAGTTTCATTATTGAATGTTTGCGCATCTCCATTAGTTGTAATCTCTAAAAAATATATAATTTAATGCTTTTAAGTGCTGTGATACTGTAGCGTTAGACTTTAGTCTCATGGTAAGGACAGGTGGATCTAATCATTAGATTATTTAAATTTAAAATGGCATTTAAAATGTATTAATGCAATAATGAAATACCTCAATTGGTCAAATTCTAATCCTAATAATAACAATAAACCAACAATCTTTGGTTGCAGCTGCAAAGAGGAGAGCCATCAAGTCCATCACAGAAGCCACAGATAGAGCCTCGAGGTGGATTTGGATGAAGAGGTCCACAAAGTGGGCCAGCGCCACTGGCACACAAGTCGGGCCTTGATCAACCCCGGCCGGTTCACCTGAGAAAGGGTGTCTGATGTTGTGAGATCCGAAACACTCAATGATCTCAGGAAACCTCACTGATGATGTGTCGCAGCGTATCCAGAGCTGTATCAATGCACTCCCGTTTCTTCATTTTATTATTATTCTTAAATGACTGTATATTATTCATTAAACAAACATATACACAATAAATTCAATTTCAGTTGCCCAAAACAGTCATGGGGATGTACTCTTCAAAAGACACTATACTTGTATGTTTATCAAAAGATGCTTTTTGTTTTTCATTATTACTTGGTTGCAATATTTACTTTACTTATTTGTTTACCCTTAATAGCTATGTAGCTAAAATAGTTTACATAAATATCTAGCTAAAATTGTTAATATTCACTAGCCCGACCGCTACCTACATTATATATGTAGTTTGTTAAGATTATGCAAGGTGTTTGTGCACCATACTCATTGGCAGGTCAGATTTACTGGAAACTAAAGTAGGACATAAATGTTCATGTATCCGCTGACTTGCTACAGAGTTGGAGGTTTTCAAAACATGTCCACCTACAGTATAGCTAAAGTTAGAACCAGTTCTCCATTTGCAAGCAATGACCTCATCCTCATTGAGGCTAACTGAACTGCCCTTTTTTTTTTCTTTTTTTTTTTACAAATGAAACACAATCACAATCACACTGACACGGACAGGCGTGCTCTGAAACAAATTGTTTGCTCCTTAGTGGTGTAGGTGTGTAATGGGCATCGAACAAAATCCAGTGATTATTATATAGTATATATTGTTTGGAAGTATAAATGACTAGCATATCCTGGTTTCATTCATATGCGTTGTAGTGTTAGTGTTGACCCTGAGGAAAAGAAAATTAGAAAAGAGCTCTATATAATTTATGACTCAGAGACAACTATTAATTCTGTGTGGAACTAAAATGAGACTCTGGTGTATTTCTCCCAACACTCTTTTTTCCTCTAAAAATGATAATACACAACATCTGAAATTAGCCTCCCTTTAAGTTAAAAATGCTTTAAAAAATTTCTAAAATTCTAAAGAAATTTCTAAAATTCTAAAAAAGGCAGATGAAACAAAGAGCTCTCTCTATATGAACTAGTTCTGGGCTTAGAAAGAGCAAATAACGTGCTCTTTACAAGTCCTCCCTAAAGTCTCATCAAGGTTTTTTTCCCCCTCATCTGACTATTATCATCTGCACAATTAATTTTTAATGATTCATTGTACATTCTATTTGTAGGCTGAATGAACAGAAAATTATTAATTGTGGGCTGCACCCTTGATGGTATTAGTTACATTTTCTGTGAATGACTCTCCACCAAACATTATTCTGTTTTGAGTCATGTATGACTTAACAGTGTCTCAGAGCATGACGTAAGGAGAGCTCTGAAGAATGTGAACAGCAGAAAGTCGGCTGGTCCTGATGGAATTACAGGAACACTGGAGCCAGCTGATCTGCACAAGCTTTCAGCACTCTCCCTGTAATTCCATCAGTACCAGCATCTTCAGTATGTCCCTTGCCCTGTCCACTGTGCCTACATGCTTCAAGAAATCCACCATCATTCCTGTGCCCAAGAAATCCAACCATGTTAGTCTGAATGCTTACCGTCCTGTGGCTTTGACATCAGTGGTGATGAAGAGAAAGGGAAAGCCTTCTTTTCATCAACAATTGCTCAGCATTTAACACTGTAATCCCTTCCCAGCTCATCATGAAGCTCGGTGAACTGTGACTCAGTCACTCATTATGCTCCTGGATCCTGAGGTTCCTGACAAACAGACAACAGGGGGTAAATATAGGACATCGGTTCTCAGAAAGCATTACAGTGAACATCGGATCACCTCAAGGTTGTGTTCTCAGTCCCCTGCTCCTCTCTCTCTACTCCCATGAGTGCTACTGTATGCTCGACACAGCTCCAACTCCACTGTGAAATTCGCAGTCTTCTTAGTATAAGATCAATAACGTGGACTTAAATGTCTCAAAGACCAAAGACTTTATTATAATTGTTATAATTTATTTGTGTATTAGTTTTATAATAAGAAAACAAAAAAGATTTATTGGTTACTGCAGTGCTATAAATTTACTATTGATCATGCACTACTTTAAAATAAAACCCAGTTGAGCAGTAAAATATAACTCCTTCCTGTTCACAGCTGATGACCAACACCTGCCGTTAATTTTAATTAGTGCACACCTTTAAATTATACTATTTGATTAATTTTATGGAATCAGTGATGGACTGTGCCCTTTGCACCACACCTAGGGTGGTTATGCTTTCATTGTTTCAGAGTTAATGTGTCAAAATAAACATAATTATGCAATAAAAAGGCATAGGTGGTTCAGTGTGCTTCCAGCTTATGATGACAATGTACTTGAAAATTTGGTTGAAAATATCCTTTTCAGACTACATTTTACAGGAGAAAAACAGAATAATCTCCATGACTGTGGGAACATCATGTACAGGGCATAGATTATCTTAGCAGACAAGTTTGTGTATAAAATGAAATGCATTCTTGCTGTATAAGAAGTTTTAATAAACCTTCCTCTACTCTTAAATGGGGTATGAATTACTTGTCTTCATAATGTTTTTAAGATTTACATCACAATTCACTTTTTTTTTTCGTCCAAAGCAGTATGCCAGCAAAGAAACCCTGTTCATATGCATTTTTAAGATAGTAGATTCAAGAAAGTAGTATACCTAATAGGAACGGTGGATTTTTGCTTTTTGTTAGTAGCTGTCCAGAAAGCACCTATAGTCTTTTCTATCGGTCACGCCCCAGAAATGAAAAATGAAATCAGGTTTAAAATGCACAACTGTAAAATACATGTTGTTTATAAGGACATGTCAGAGATGTGTTTGAGGAACAGACTTTCTACAGTAGGACACGGTGACAAGGAGATGCACATTTTCCTGTAAAGTTGCCCTGTGTCAAAAATACAACTGGTCGTATGGTTTGTACTTTTATACATCTAACATTTCCATGATGTCTTTCCTGATTGTAGTCTACTATACAACGTCAAATCATTGTTAAATCATTGTTTAAATCTTTTCCTGCGCTGGACTGTCTGTTTTCTTTGAATAGCTGTACAGTTGGTAGTGTAGCGTGTACAATAACCTGTAATGTGTGTCCCAGTGTTTTCTTTGGTAAAAGAGGCACTGAATAACTGTTCTATAGATAAAACTGGTTCAGCTAGATGTTTTGGTTTTGGGCTTCTATCCAACAAGTCTAAATGGGAATTTGTCTCCTAGGTATTAGTAACATCAGGTTAGCTGTGGCATAAAGAGAGGCCAGGATGGGGAAGAGCACATCTTGGAACACATCTGTCAGGCCAGAAGTTAATTTAGCCTTTTTGACTCTCGAACTGCATTTGAGCTTTACCCCTTCATCAGTATTTGGGATAGTCCCAAGGAAAACCTATTTACCGCTTTTTACATTTTTTTGTTTTATTTTGATGAGATAAGATACGGTGTATTTGGGTTGTCACATCAGACATGACTGTGTAATAGTACTTACTGTAATGTCTTGAGAAGCTCTGATGATGTATGAAGGGATTTGGCTGCACAAACAGTGTAAGGTGTCAACATTCGCTATTTAAACCACCCGTAGGATGTAAAACACTTCTCTGAAAAGTGCCAGTCTCAACACCACCAAATTCCACAAGTTCCAAATTAATAAACTTCAACCATTTCCTGTTAGTGATCTAAGATACTAAGTGATCTTCAGAAAAGGAAGTAGTTTTTTAGAAAATACATAGCCAAAAACACAGGTAAACCACATTTACTGTTACTGCAGATAAAGTAATAGTTATTATGAAGAAAATGAAAATAAATAGTCAAAATAAATAGTGTTTGTAATAGTAGTGGCTCCACCTCTTAATAACTTGTATATACTGTACAAGTGCAGTTGTTTAATAAACATGGGTCAGAGTGACATTTCTGACTGTAGATTTAAAGATTTTCTCATATCTGCCTTCTGTCTCTTATATCAAGAGTTTCTTGGCCGTTCCCATTGCACTGTGTGTTGGCCAACCCACTTCTTATGAGGCCATTGACTCTGCAAATTTAAATTCATTTCAGAACTTTCAGCCCCACTGAATTAATAATCTACATCAGTGTATGTACTGTATATGTTTTCATCCCGTGTCGTTATCAGAAAACTCAAAATAAACACTATGTTCCAAATTTTTGATAAAGGATGTTGAATAGTGTGTTGTTAAATCATTACCGTAGGAACAGTCCAGGTTTTAAAAAAAACGCTAAAATCCCAATTTTGCCATGACATTCATACTCATGATGAGTGGGTGGAAATTTCTGACTGTAACTGTACTGTCAGTGGGAATTCATTTCCAGTAGCAACCTAAAGTAAAAAGACAGAACAGGAAACCTTGCCTTTGTATGACTCTACTGTGCTCATAAATTCTTAAGCTTAAATGTTCCTGGGTGTAACCCATGTTTGGAGATTATATGCAAGAGAAAACAAATAAACACCCACTTGGCAAAATCTGAGAAGATTAGATATCTTTCCAGTTAAAAAATGGTATTAACTAATTACTAGTAACGGTAAATTTTATTACCGTTTGACTTTCATAAAATTGTACTCAACCAGGTCTGTGTACTGTATATTATTGCAAGTATGGAAGAATGAGGGAAGAATGGATTATTGTATGGTTATTCTTTGACATGATGTGACATGGACAAGGTGTGGTGTGGGGTTACTTCAGTTCAGGACTATGTCCTCAGGTACACCAAACCCCAATATGCTTTCAAAGATGGTCAGTAATTATAAGCTTTGCAATGGCATTTTACTAGACTGACTGTTGTCTGGAATATTGTCAGCAGTTCACAAAAATGAAACAAAACTGTTCATCTCACCAACACATGCACCTGTAGGAACAAAAACATAAGAAATTGATTATTTTACAGTGCAATATTTCCAGAGCTATACTGAGTATATATTTAAGATGTGCATTTAATATATATGGTGGACATGCAAAGTTTTCTTATTCCTCCAGGGGATGAATGAAAGGGCACAATGGGAAATGTATTCGGAATGTAGGGAAGCCTTTTCTAGCTTCATATACATGGCTTTTTCACCCCCTTTCACAACTATCCTCTCTGTCCAAAACTGCACACACACTTTTTTTTGTTGTTGTTTTATTTTTTACACACATGAAATTGAGATGCATCAAGCTGAAAAAAAAAATGTTGATATTTCTCCGACAGTCTATTGGAAAAATATTACTGTAATAAATATTTCTCACTTAATACATATACTTTAACATGTCTTACATCTCATGCATGAACTCAACCCGATATGTAGATGTGAGTTTCAGTGTTTGAGAAGGGTGTGTGCTGTATTTGCTTAAGGGTGTGGTTTCTAAACTTTTCATCAGAACAATAATTTGGCAAAGATGACACAAGTGTTCAGAGGATCCTGAATGTCTGAGTGGGTGGGTCAGTTGTGTTGTGATGTTCACAGGTGTGTCACATATTAGAAATCCAGGTGTTCATGCTAAACTTAGTAACGAAACTGGCACACGATACTTATAAAACAGTATTAAAAATGCACTATTAGGTCACCTTAAATAAATACCCAAGGCATTTAAATGTGAGAAGATATTCATTGTCTTATGGAGCACATATGACAATATATGTGCTCCATAAGAACACAATGATAAAAATGTATAGGTAGGCAATATAGCAATGTAGATTACTACAGTGATGTCTACGTGCAGGGTTTTTAAATAGAAGTTTAATATGAGTTCTGCTTGTAATCATGGAGAAGGTCAAATGTGTTGATGTTCAAAAATAGTAGTTGCTGTAATTCCTCTCATTCCCCGTATTCCATGTATTCTCGTTCCACGTTTTGAGTTTGTTTAGGTAACACTGCAGGTCAAAGGAACGGAGGGGGAGGGAAGATGTCAAGCCCAGACAAAAGTGAACAGTCAGGCCAAAAATACACCTAAAACAATATAGGCTGCTTTAACAGATTTTCCACAGAAATTCAGAGGAACTGAGAGAAAGAGAATTTTTTTCTTGTACATTTTTTTTTTGTAATCACCAAAACAGTTTGGAAGTTATCTTATGAATAGTATAATGTACTTGTGAACTGCGTGGCCGTTTTAGCTATTAAATTAAGTAATGCTGAATTACTAGGGTGGGTTTCACTGTTCTGAAGATAAAATTAGATTACTATTGCGGACTTCCTGACTTATTGATGTGTTTATTAAAATAGAAGCTACCACTTACAAACCCTCAGTAAATACAGGTTTCCCAGGGAAAACACCACAATCAGCTGATGCCATCTAGAGGACAGAAGCAACAGTGAACGTTTAACATGAACTATATCTCCCACAGTGATACTGAATTCAGGAATCTGCTTGTTATGACGGCACCGATTAATGTTCCATAACAACAGACGACAGTGCAGCTCCAAATCACAAAATCACAGTCTGTATTAATGCATTCGGTCAATGTTGTTTTGTTATTAACACTTTACTCACAAGCACTTGCATAATGGATGCTTCATATGAAAAGATTTTAAAATGTACGAACAGTGAGTTGAACATAAAATGCTTGAACATTATTTCCGTCAAAATATTCAGAAGAGAATTAGGACAATTTTTAAAATTCTAATATTCTATAACCAAGGAAGGACATATTCACAAAGTTCCACATGTGTTTTAATTTTACTACTCAGTAGCTGACAGGTGGGAGCTGGAGCAGTGCCACCCGAGTCACTGCTTGTGATGGCACCAGGAAGTATTACAGAAGCAGATCTACATGCAGCACTGCTAAAGATCGAATCAAAAAAAGACAATGAGTTACAGTAGGTACACAAGCACACCAGCACACACACACACACACACACACACACACACACACACACACACACACACACACACACACACACACACACTGTAAACAAATCTGTAAAAATCAATTACAAAGAATTCACATAAGTTGTAAAAGTAAATGATGAAATGCAATTTATTTCTGTCTGCTTTAATAATTATGTTTATGCTCCTATAATCACTCATAGTTATTATAATAAAACCCATGTGTCCAAATGAAATATAATATGCAAAAAAAAAAAAAAAAAAAAAACATTAGTGGCAACTATAGCTGCTACACCACAGATTGGACGGTAATTTACTTGTAAACTTGCAAGATCTATTGCTTTTGTTTTTTTCACTCTGTAAAGTGGAATGTGTTCAACCGATTAACATATGCAAAGAATACAACATTTACAGGACAAAAGAGAGGAACAGCTGTGAATATGTGTCTATTAATAGGTGTGTGTGTGCGCGTGTGTGTGCGCACGTGTGTGTGTGTGTGTGTGTGTGTGTGTGTGTGTGTGTGTGTGTGTGTGTGTGTGTGTGTGTGTGTGTGTGCGTGCGTTTTAGGAAGCAGGGGTGCATTCTTTAATTCATTCTAAAAATCATGTTTGAATAATCATGCATTTGGATCTATACAGATTTCCACACACATTTCAAACTCATTTCCCTAATTGTCTTTTTTTATTCTGTAAAGCTGCGGGAACATTTTTTATAAGCACTATACAAATCGACTTGCTTCAATGTTAAAGGGCGGCATGTTCTGCCCCTTAATTGGTGCTTGGTGAGTTGTATGCAAGTGTGTGCCACCTGCGATGTATTGGCACCCTGTCCAGGGCGTACCCCACCCCATCTTCTGCGATAGGCTCCCCCCACATCCCTGTATACAGGATAAAGTGGTATTGTAACGACGCAGGTCTCAAGAGGGCAGAACTGCGTGAAAATGCTTTGTAGGAAAAGGCGCGGCCATTTATACACATGGTTGCCAGGCAACGAAACAATCAGCGTGGACGCACCTCACTTGGTACCTGATAGCTCGGCACTTCGTGCGATCATTTAGGTATGGATCATTAGGTAAGGAACGAGGGCTAAAGACAAAATAAGTCAAAGAAAGAAAAGAAAAGAAAAGAAAAGACAGATAGACAGATGAGCGCACTTAGGAGAGGGAGAGAGGCAGCCTCTGTCTCCCTAAAATGCCGGCAAGTGAGAGAGGGAAAAGAGCGACATGCCTCAGTTTAAGGGGGGGGGGGGGGGGGTTTAATGTGTGAAGCATGATACTCGGGGCTCGTAAACTAATACTTGCTCGGTTTCCGAATAAAAAATTATTTAAAATTTTTGCTCGGTTTGCGGAACACTCGTAAACCACGTTACTCGCAATCCGAGGTTCCACTGTATTAAGAAACTTTCCTTTTAGTTTCCAGAGCCCTGTCCAATAAGAGCCCAAACCCCATCAATAAACTTGATGGATGCACCCACATTCAAATAATATGGCATAGTTTCCTCAGAATATCCCAAGAGTTAAACCAACAGAGAACTACGTAAAAGAGTGAGAGACATGCTATTGTATGATAAAATGTCTGTATGTAAGGAGTGATATACTGTTCTACTACTGATCGTAAGGCTCCAGGTTCACACCCCACCACCGCCAGTTTGCCGCTGTTGGGCCCTTAAGCAAGGCCCTTAACCATCAACTGCTCAAATGTATAATGAGAAATCATACACTGTGAATAAGGGCGGCGGCCAAATGCCGTAAGGTAGATTTAATGTGTAAAAGTTTTAAAAGTGATACAGAATTCTTTTGCGCATGTTCCTTTAAAAATTAACCACGCTTATTTGTAAATCTTTGTCAAATTTTACCATGCAAATGTAAAATGTTTGAGGCAAAGTGCATTGAATTGCTTTACCACTCTGGCTTTTTGCTTTGGCGGTTTATTACTAAACATATCTGGGAAACTGTAACAGTGCGAAAACAAAACCATAATGCTGCAGCCTCTTATGCTTTTCTTTACTGAGTGAGTAAGTGAGTGTGTGTGTGTGTGTGTGTGTGAGGGAGAGAGATCTCCTCTACGACCCTAGTAGCCTAAAATATAAAGAGGTATGCGTCATGTGATATAATAAATATGACCAGTGTCTGTAACATGCTGTGTAAATGTAGAACTACATGACATAAGCATGATATATGAATTATAATATATTTGCATTCTCAAGACACGAACTGGGGATTATCTGCTTTCAACGTAGCTGCTTTAACCCTTTCGCCCTGAAGGAAGCTGTGAGGTTTATTGGCTGAAAGCTTATTTTTGAGAAATAATATAATTGGTTATCTGTAATTTCAGTTTTTATGTTGGGGAACCCCCTCTAACCATACATTGTAACACTCTATGTAAAAAACAACATACTCACAACATTACTCATGGCTTTTCACAAATATGACATAACTATAGTCCATGCTTTGCTGTGTTATTTATTTATGTAGGACATGATGGTGGACCATTATTGACATCAAAGTATATCTTTACGACGGACACTTTTATTATTATTTTAAAAGTATGTGAAAATGACGGAGCAAGTTGACATCCTTGATGTAATGATGAAAGTATGTAGACAATGCAGTAAGTTCCAGTGGCATGATGGCTTCTGACGATATGACCATTAAACCATGATTAATGGCTGGTTCTCAGACACTGACACTGCAGATCACGGAAGCAGTCATTGCTCCCCATGGCAGAAATGTACCGCACTGCAACCTGACTTCCTAGCACAGTGCATATGGGCGTGAACTGAGTGAGAGATTAGGTCTGAGATCTGTTTAAGACTAGATCTTCTCCCTTTAAGAATTCCCTTACACAGAAGTTATACCCTTAGAACCCTTTTGAAGTTCTCATACATACTAAATCTGTTCCTCAAATACAACTATTGCAGTTTAAAACAGGGTGAGACTGTGGCCTGATTAGGCCTTGGAGTATCTTCTATACAAGCCCTTGTTATGAACTGTTGCTATAGAAACAACAGCATATCAATATAATTCACATTACAGCTAAAGCTACTGTCCTCGCTGCTCCTGCTTAGTTTGCCTCTATAGGAAACCAGCCCACGTTAGGATAGTGACAATATTTAAAGAAAAAAAAATAAATAATAATAAACCACAATAAATTGTGTTAGATGTTTTTCCACCTTTAATGTGATAGCAAGAAACAAAAGAGAAAAAAAATGAACTAATATATAATTAAAATAAAGTTTTAAAGTTGTAAAGCAGATTGTATCCAGCACATTTGCTTTCTGATTAAATTGGTATTATTTTAACGCACATTAATAGGCTCTGAGAATTATATTAAAAGTAACATGATAGGTTTTATAGCAGGTGGAGAATCAGAGCGCTGAGCAGCACAGCCAACCCTGAGAGAGGGGGAGAGAAGGGCAGCATTAAAATCTTTACGTAAAAATGTATTAAGTAGCTGAGCATATAAATACAGTGTTACAGTTGTTAATCTCGTCATAATGAAACCTATCGGTTTCCTGTCGTATAAAAAAAAAATCTGTAAAATGTAGTGTAATATGTATTTACCGTTAGTATGAAAGCTGGCGATTACAATGCTGCTCTTTGAAGCCAGGGCATTAGGATTAGACAGGTCTAATGGTGTTTTGGAGTCAAATATTGTAGTTGGAGTTCCCAATTGAGTTCCTGCGAATTGGAATGAAAAAGCTTTACTACAAAGACATGAATTCCTGCTGCCATCTTAAAAGATAATGTTTAATGAGGAATGAAGTGAAATGGAGATAGACGGGGGTGTCCGATCTTATTCAGACAGGGCCAGGGTGAATGCTGGTTTTACTAATTTGTTTTTATTAGTAGTAGTACAGCAAGAGAGTACAGAATAGTGTAATTATTTGAATGATTAGGAAGTTTGCTTTCATTGCATCTTTGATGACAGAAAATCTAGTTTTTGCTACTTATGTACATATAATGCAGCCACGGTTAAAAGGTGAGACGTCACATCATGTCCCAGTCCCAAAACTACACAGATTTTTTTTATGCTGTACTGTAATACTCGTATTTTTTTTTCTTTTTTTTTTTTTTCTAGTTTTCCTAATTAGACCAAAGCACTTCATGGCTGCTATAAACAGTTTAAAACTTTATCTACCCTATGGCCAAAGCATTGTGGAAATATGTCTATCACTCCTTCATTTTTTAAATATGTATTAAGAAAAGGGGTCTGGAGTGCAGTCAGCCTTTAAGATAATCCTAAAGGTGTTCAGGGGCATTAAGATCAGTCAGTGGTCTGTGGAGGACAGTCAAGTTCTTCCACTCTGCCCCACTCCCTGGTGATGGCTTTGGAGATCTCGCTGTGTCATTGTCATGCTGAATAAGGGTTTGTGAAGGGAGACTGTAAGTCTACAGCACACAGACATTCTGTACAACTGTGTCTGTCTAACGTTGTGGCATCCGTTTGGGAAAGAACCAAATATAAATTATAGGGGTGATGGTCAGGTTATCACAAAAGACGTTGTTGTGTTTGTTGATTACAGTGGATTTAATAGGATTTAACAAAATAAAGTTTTATATGAGCTATAATTTATTGTGATTGAGTAGAATCTAACTGTAAAAGCTTACCATTGGTGGTTCCACTCAGGATGGTGACTTTGTAGGAGGTGACAATAGATTTGGTGCTGATGAAACTGGTGCTGGTGTTGAACACACACTGGATGAGAGGCTGGTTTTGTGCTACTGCACCTACGTCATCGTATACAGTGTTCTGAGAAAAGAGAGAAATGCATTCATAAGAACGCTCTCCTCGTAAACTGTTGTTAGTTTTGAGTATGAGATGTTACATTTCTGGAGCTTACCACATAAGCAGGAGTCAAAATTGTGCCTTTTTGAGTACAGGTTTGGAAAAAGAAATTGCTGTAGTTGTTGCCACAGACAAACACAATGGTAGATCCCTGAAAAGAATTATGAAAATGTATTATTATTAATGGTAACAAGATGCCCTTTATCTAACACCACAATACCAACAGATTACTCATATGAGCCAAATTAATGAAGCCCAAATATTTTTGGAAAACAGAATAATAAAAAAGGAGCAATAACAACATTAAAGTTGGTCTATCATCTGTCGGATTTTCCCCTCACAGTTTTGCATGCATGTGAACTGCTGATTAATAAAGTTTAATAATCGTAGTGAATTTTTAAAAAAAATTTTTACGGCTACTGAATGGTGTCATAATTGGTCTTCCTTAGCGCCATGTCAACAAATTGTCTGTTTCTTTAACAAACACTCATCTGACCATGGTTGCCAGATCACACAGTAAAATGGGTATTGCTGAAAAACTGCCCAAATATGATCAGTTCTAGTTCTAATACTGTAACTCACTACAAATTTATGCACATAAAGTATTTTATTAAACAGTTCATCTAATTCTGATTTCCAGGCCAGGACACATTTTCCAACCAAAGGTAATAAAAGTATCATAGCTTAACACCGCCTGCGCAGATTGGCACAGCGCGGCTTTTCCAGAACATAAATACCTCCTTCTTTTTCACAATAGTGAAAGAAAAAATAGTCGGGGACTTTACTAATCTGTTTTATCGCTTAGCTGTTAAAAATAATGCTAATGCTAATCAAAATTAAGGCTACTAAAAATAGTGTCCAATACTGCACATCATCAAAATTGCAAGTTACAATATTATATCGCTGTGTATAACTATACTAAGTAGATAGTAAGTGTTTATATGTACATGTAGAAACGTAAAAAATGTTACAAAAAATAGTACAG
The DNA here is from genome assembly GCA_011419295.1 of Clarias macrocephalus. Taxonomy (NCBI): domain Eukaryota; kingdom Metazoa; phylum Chordata; class Actinopteri; order Siluriformes; family Clariidae; genus Clarias; species Clarias macrocephalus. The sequence continues at coordinate 34,616 of JAAGKR010005897.1, forward strand.
GGATCAAATTTGAATATTAGATGCATGAATAGATAAAATGTTATTAAATGGGGCTATTTGCTTGCATATACTACAAAATAATAACTAGTAATACATTATTTACAAAATTATTCAAGCTTTACATTTGTAGTGAGTCCCAATGCGACATATCCAGCTGTTGTGCCACTGAGTTCAAAAAAGAATGCCTGGTTTTTCACTTGAACTGAGCTGAAAAAGCAGCTGCTGGTTCCTGCAGGATCGCAGTTAGATGCATTCGACAAACACAGCTTAGTGCTGCCACAACCGTTAAGAGTGATGTTGAGCTGAAGGTTAAGAGAGAAAATAAATGAAGATTAGTCATTCAGTTTTGTTGACTATTTATCAATGTTCTGTCCCATTCATCTAGGCCTAATCAGTAGGGTTTAAACTGAACAGCACAGAGTTCAAACAATAAAAACAGAAAAAATAGAAACAAAAAAAATGAAATATTAGCACATAAAAATAAAAAAAAATCAGTAATGTTATTAATGATAGTTTTTTACCAGGGCCGTGGTGGTGTTGGTGCTACTGCTTTGAATATTGCCTGTTGGATTCGCCAGGTCTAGTGGTACACTGGAGTTAAATACTGTAGATACATTTCCCAGTTGTGTTCCTGTGGGAATGAATGGAGAGTCTTTACTGTAGCTGGGTTTTAGTTGAATGTCTTCCACCATTTAATTACTGCATTACTTTATTAACTTTAGTAATTGAAGGATTCCACCAAAATGCTTCTAGACTATAAACGCACACATAACAAAGACATTAATTGAGAGGTTTATTATTTTTTTGTTTGGTTCATATTGTGAGTGTACATCAATTTAAGTAGACCCTTTACAGATTCAAATCATGTATTACACTTATGTATAATCAAACACACAGAAAAACACTTCTTTTTTTTTTAGTCACACTCAGCTTTTCACTGCACCCTGAGACCAATAAAATTCGCCTTTTATTTATTTATTTATTTTTTGCTTTTAAATCAAATGCTGTCATGATTTGCATTTCTACTCCTCCAGCTCTTTCTGGGATTTTCAGTGAGTGTGCTCCCAACTGAAGTCTGTATACCTTCGGTCCTGAACCTGAACTGCCTTGGTAATCTGCAATGCCATGTTTCTAATGGAGTTAATGGTAACCTGCATGTTCATTATATCTACATACCACTGATACTGAGCCTGACCTGCCTGAGACCATGAAGACTTTTGATAACTAAACTCCTCTGACACTGTTTGTGAATCTGCTCTGACCTCATACTGACTTGCACTAGCAATCCTGGCTGTTCTCACTATGCTTTGGCTTTCCACTGAAGAAACTTACTTCAAATTCAGGTAAGTCAAATGCAGCCTTCAATTTTTTGCCCCTGATGCCTAGCCCCAATGTGAGTAGCTTCATGATTAAATTCAATTTCTCTGAACTTGTTCATCTGCCTTAACCAAGTCTCTTCCTGCTCAGTAATCTACAAGATTACCGCGCTGCCTCCCTCCTTCTCCAGTTTTCTGTTGCAGTTGACTCTCCAAAACCTATTGAGTTGTGTGCAACCATTTAGCAAATGCTTAACAACGGTTATTGCATTCTTACATCTCCTCCACTTGTATTTCATCTAAACTTTAAAAGTTTTTAAATCGCTCCCTGCCTCTGTTGTGTCCTGCTTTTGGGTCCAACTTTTCCGCACCTTTACTGACAATGCTGTGTGCTTTGAGTTGCAGCAGGATTAAATTTATTTATTTATTTATATGAATATATGTTAAACTGATGTGCAAAAGTTAATGTAAAATGTAAATTAATTAATTGTCCTAAAATACCTGCTATTAGTTTTAATTACATTACTGTGTAGGAAGACTGTCAGAGTTATTCTTTTTTACATTTAGCATTCTGTTTACTTGCCAAAGACTATTTTACAAGTTTTGTTTTATTGCGTGACTTACTTGAACAAGTGGGAAAGATTTCTGCAAAGTTTAAAAAACAAACAAAAAACCCCCCCACCAGCCTACTTCCTGTGGATTATACCAATATGTAAAAATAGTAAACACTGCATAAGGCCCCATCCTATTTATTTTATACATTTTATATTAGACAGAAAATATGTTTGAACTAAAAATGTGAGCCTGATCTTAGAAGTATGAACTTGAATGTAAAGGGAGATTGCTGAATGCAAATATAAGTAAGAATGTAATCTATCTGTAAAAGCTCACCATTTGTGGTCCCGTTTAAGATAGTGACGTTGAACATGGTGTCACCAGCTTTGGTGCTGATGTTGAAACTGGTACTGGTGTTGAATATACACTGAATAAGAGGCTGGGATTGTGATACTACTCCTACATAAGTGTATACAGTGTTCTGAGAGAAGAGAAGAAAAGAAAACAAACAAACAAAAAATACATTAATGAGCTTTCACTACTCCAAGCCTGTACAGTAAGTAATTCTGAGATTTGGTTGGTAATATTTTAGTCTTACCACAGTAGCAGGAGTCAAAATTGCACCATTGAGAGTAGCAGTTTGGAAGAAGAAATTGTTGTTGTTATTGCCACAGACAAACACAACGGTAAGTCCCTTAAAAGAAAACAAAACCAAAAGTTGTCATCATTCAGTGATTTCTCTTTCAAACGTGTTTTTCAGCATGTCTACAGCTGAGCAAAAATTTATATTTACTTAATATTTTTAAGAACAAGTATTTAAGAATTTTTACTACGAGGATAACTTAGTATTAGTATTATAGTAGTATGATTCCCAATAAAAAACTTATACACTCACTCATCGTCCACACCTTTTTTACCCTATGTACAGGGTTGGGTTGCGAGGGCCTGGAGATGGGGTGACAAGCCATCAAAGGGCAAACACACAGACGCTCACACACTACTAGCAATTTGGGAACGCCAATCAGCATAAACTGCATGTCTATTGACTGTGAGAGGAAAACATGCAAACTCCAACCACACAGACTCTAAGGCAGGAATCAAAACTGGACTCTGGAGGTGCAAGGCAACAATGTTAACCACTAAGCCACCATGTAGCCCCAATAAAATGTTTTTATAATACTATATAATAACTATTCTAGTTTCACTATACATAAAGTGAAATATTTCAAGCCAGAGCGACTTAGCCCTTAGCTTCAAAGTGCTCTGAAGATTTCGTTATTGGATAGATACTTACACTGGGTTACTAGGTTACTAACTAAGTGCCATCAGTCAAACAGTTGATGGAAGGGGATTTCTGAGTACTTAAGGAACAAATACATTTTGAGTCGTCATTTAAAGATCTACAGGAAGTTCAATCCACCACCTAAGTGCCAGAACAGAAAATGTCTGGATGAATGTCTTCCTTGTCCCTGAGAGATTGTGGAACAGATGGCGAGATGGCGAGCAGTGCTAGAGGAGCGAGAATAGGCCTTTCCCCGCACTGTAAAACACAGCGGTTAGTGTAGCTCGGGGTTTGTTGGGCTGCCGATGCAAATCGGAAGGTTTACAGAGCTGAGTTGTGCAGTGTACACAAGCTAAAACTCATAAGAATGGCATGCGAACGGGGCAATGTAACGCGCCCCAGGGACTTCAAAGAGGCGAGTAGAATGCGCCTTTGATCGCCACAACAAGGACAGCCGCAAGCTCACTGCCTGAGCTTCTGCGGCTCTTTAACTCTCAAACAGAGCCGGATTTTGTGACCTTTCCGCCTAGGTGGAAAAGGCTGCGCCCAAATGAGAGCTGGAAGGGGCTGCTCTGGCCATCCCACGAGAGGAGCTGCTCACCGCTCACCGGCCTGTGCCCGCGTGCCAGCGAGGCACTGCCCACAGAACAGCACGTGTACACTTTTCCTTTCCTTCCCTTTTCCTTTAAATTATTATTTTGATAACTGATAACTAAACTCCTTAATTATTAAGATGCTCAGAGTCAGTCTCCTTGCTGTTTTTCCCTGACGTATCAATAATCATTAGTCTACTTCTGCCGGTGCGCTCTGGACAACTTTATGCGTGAGGTTGAATCCTGATTAGACTTCGTAGGAAATTAAAGAGGAGGATCATGATGCTCAAAATTCCGGCGCCCAAACCTCATTTAAACTAAATTAACAAATAGTGTAAGTAAACAACAATAGCCCACGCTTAGAAAAAAGTTTTTATTTAGACTATAAAAAATTATTCGGCATCTATTTTTAGGTGTGCCAGCTGCCACATATGAATATATTGTTTAAATGTTTGTATCATGAGCTATTGATGATTGATTTATGTAAACGACTCTGTTCAAGTAAATGCTAATTGCTGCCTGTTTGGGGGAGGGATGTTTGATGATGTTTGGTCTGCTTTTCTGGAGTTGCCAGTCTCTGTGATCTAAATTGAGTGTGTGTGAGGTGTTACATATTTATGAAAAGTTGTGGATTATTCAGTGAAACAGAGGATCTGTTGAAAAAAAGTTAGGTACCCCAAATAAAAGGTCTTTCTGAGTGTTATAATATAGCTGTAACATAACAGATATACAAACCGAACAAACGGTGCACACTGAATACTAAACCTAAACCTAACGCGTGGATTAATGAGCCTGGATGCGTGTTTCTTAGCCCCGCCCCCATTAAAACAACGTATTCGGCTTGCCGACAGAGGTTGTGTGCAGATTACTGAGCTTTGAAAAAATACATGAGATTTGAAATTTACACAAATTTAAGAAGAGACCTGAAGCACTGCAGGTCTTCAGAAAGGCCTCAGATCCAAGAGGGTTTTAAAAGTAAACCTCGTCCCAGGAGCTGACTTCCTATTTTAAAGTGGGGAAGAGTGCATTTTAGTTTCTCTGAATGTATAGGTGTGAACAGTTGAGACATGTTCACACCTGTGGAAAGGTGTGTCATGCGCACTCCTAATGCGACCGGCACGAGGACCCGGAAGTAGTACGTTTGCGACTTAGGAAGCATAAAAGGAGACAAGAGGGCGCTTTACACTCGCTCAATCATTGAGTTTTGCCCATGCTATCGCCGACTAGTCTTCTAGGCTAGTCTTCTGGTTAATCTCCGGTTAGTTCGTGACAGAATGACTGAGCCATCAGCAGTAAACCCAGCGGAGTTTACCTTCTGTGATGTGGTTGACCAGCATGCTAAGTTGCGCCGCGAGGTGGTGGAGCTGCGACAGGAGAACACGACCCCCTTGGGGGGGGGGGGGGGGGATGCACTCAGCCGGCTGTTGCCACACCCATCCCCATCTGTTTTTCTAGCTTTACCGGACAAATGGGATGGCACGGATGGGAAGTGCAGTGTTTTTCTAACCGCGTTGGATCTCGTGTTTGAGTTTAATTCCACCAGATACTCCACAGACCGACTGCACATTGCTCTTCTTGTCTCGTTGCTATCCGGGCAGGCAGCTGAGTGGGCCACGGCAGTTCTTCGTTCAGATTCAGACGTCGCCTACTCCTACATGGAATTCACCCGTCAGCTTAAACTCACCTTTGAGCATCCGGCTGCTGAGGTGGAGACCGACTCTAAGCTATATCTATGCATATATATATCTATATCTAAAACATCTATGGCAGGGAGGGTCGTCCGTGAGCTGCTACACCGCGGAGTTTCGCACTCTCACCGTGCAGACCGACTGGGGAAACTCCGCCCTCCAGACGGCCTACTACGAGGGACTGGCTTCGCGCATAAAAGACAAGCTCGCCGGACGAGAGCTCCCAGCGACCTTGGAGGACTTAATCCAACTCGCCCTCCGGATCGACCAACGTCTGCTCGCTCGTCCCAAGCCAGCTCCCCGTACCCTGCCACCCATCACGACGGCACTACCTCATACCACGCCTTTCTTCTCTCACGCTTCAGCTCCAGAAGTCCACCGTTCACTGCAGCACCCACCAGAACCGTCGGTACTCCACCTGCTGCCGTGGTTGACACAGGAGTTGGGGAACCCATGCAATTAGGGCACGCCTCCTTAACTGTTGCAGAACGGGAACACCATTTTAGGGTGCGCGTATTGTGGATCCGGCGCACACCATCGAGCCATCTGTCCTCTGTGGCCAGGAAACGCGCAGTCCCGGTGAGAAATGAGAGTAGCTCACCGGGTCCCATCTCCCTCACCACCACCCTGACTAATGATTCCCGTCTCACGGTAAAAGTACACCTCCAGTTTGGCCACAAACGGGTCGGAAGTACGGCGTTCGTCGACTACAGGGCTGCAGGTAACTTCATTGACTCTTCATATGGCAAAAAACTGGGGGTAAACATCGAGGCGTTATCCCAGCACATAACAATTACATCAGTCAACGGTCGGCCTCTTTCCTCCAGCCCCATCTCCTTTCAAACTCAGCCCATTACGCTCATCATCAACCAGCATCAGGAACAGATTCAGTTTTACACCACCACCATTTCATCACCACCCATCATCCTCGGACACCTTTGGCTGCTGCGTCATGACCCACTCATATCATGGACCCAAAATCGGATTCTACAGTGGGGGCCGACCTGCACCGAGCTCTGCCTACGGGCCAAGGCTAGGACGTGCTCTAGGGAGTCTGAGGCCCCCGATTTCGACACAGACAACATCCCTCTAGACTACCGGGACTTCTAGTCTAGACTAAGTCTTCTGTAAGAGACGCGCCACCCACCTACCTCCTCATCGCCCATACGATCTGGCAATCGACCACGCCACCCCACGGCCACCTCTATTCACTATCCAACACCGAGATGCAGGCCATGAAGGAGTATGTTTCCAGCATTTCCTCCTCACCTGCTGCCGCGAGGTTCTTCTTTGTGAAAAAACGCGATGGTAGTAAACGCCCCTGTGTCGATAACCGGGAGCTCAATAACATCACCATAAAAAACCGACACCTGCTGCCTCTTACAAACTCTGCCCTGGACGCCCTCTCTGGTGCCACCATCTTCACTAAGTTGGACCTCCGGAGCGCCTACAACTTGGTGTGCATCAGAGAGGGCAATGAGTGGAAGACAGCCTTCATCACCCCTACAGGACACTACGAGAGTCTGGTCATCCCCTTTGGTCTCTGCAACGCACCTGCTGCATTTCAACAGTTCATCAATGACGTCTTCAGAGACATGTTAGGCCGCTGGGTTTTTGTCTACCTCAACAACATCCTCATCTACTCCAGAACCGTCAACGAACATATCCAGCACGTCAGAGCGGTTCTAAAGAGATTGCTCACCCACCAGCTGTACTGTAAGTTGGAAAAGTGCGCTTTTCACGAGCACGCCACCACGTTCCTGGGTTTTGTCATCTCGTCCCAGGGTGTGGCCATGGATCCGCAGAAATTGGAAGTTGTGAGTCATTGGCCCCTACCCAAGACTCTTAAACAACTCCAGCGATTTCTCGGGTTTGCCAATTTCTATCGCCGCTTTAACTGCACCCCTGCAGTTTTTTCTCCAAGAAATGTGACCCCACTCAGCAGTGATACGGAGTAGGGGACCGCGAGCTGCTGGCCATAAAGTGGGCCTTGGAGGAATCGTCTAGACCGACCATCAAAACGTCATCACTATCCGCACCTTAAAACAACTCAACCCCAGACAGGTGCAGTGGGCACTGTTTTTTGAGAATTATAATTTCCACCTGTCATACCGCCCGGTGTCCAAGAACACCAAAGCCGACGCCCTCTCCCGACAGCACGAGGAAGACGTCCCTGTGACTTGGTGGGTCCTGCCACCCACCAAGATCCTCGCACCACTCAGTTGGAACTTGGAAACAAGGGTTTGCCAGGCACAAGCTACGGAAACCGAACCGGCAGGTGTGCCGCCTGGCTGACTCTATGTACCCGACGCCATCAGAGCCGAAGTACTCCAGTGGGGACACTCCTCCCCACTTTCTGGACACCCCGGAAAGTGGCACACCCTACTTTTCATCCAACGGGCCTTCTGGTGGCCCAATATGAGGAAGGACGTAGACGAGTTCGTCCAGGTGTGCCCAGTGTGTGCCAGGTCCAAGGACAGCAACCGACCATGGCCAGGGGAACTCCAACCACTCCCGGTTCCCCGCCGGCCCTGGACACACATTGCTGTTGACTTCATCACGGGTCTGCCAGTTTCCTAAGGAAAAGACATCATCCTCACCATCGTCGACCGGTTCTCCAAAGCAGTTCACCTGCATGGGTTCTCAAAGGACATCGTCTCGGTTCTGGAAGGCCTTCTGCCGTCTGATCAATTCCACCTGCAGTCTGTCCTCCGGTTACCATCCACAGACGGTCCTCCGGTCAGACGAAGCGAACCAATCAACAACTGGAGCGCTACCTGAGATGCTTCATTGCTGATCGCCAGTGCTCCTGGGCCCGCTACCTCATTTGGGCTGAGCTGTCCCACAACCTCCACACCTCCTCTGCCACCAATCTAAGCCCATTTGAGGTATGCTACGGCTTCCAACCTCTGATGTTCGACCATCAAGAACTGGAGGTGGAAGTACCATCGTCCCAACAGTTGGTTCGCCTGTGTCGACAGCTATGGAGACAAGCGAACGACGCCATTCAACAGGCTAACAGCCGTTACACTCTACAACATCTAGCGGATCCAGCTGCCTGCGGCACTCCGCATCCATCCGGTATTCCATACATCCCAACTTAAACTACTTCACCCATGGCTTTACACTTGCTCAGTCATTGAGTTTTGCCCATGCTATGGCCGACGCTTCGCTCGTCTAAACGTGAGTACTCACTTTCTTGGGTTATCGCTTCCGATTGGGTGTGTGTATTTAGAACGCGGGTTTATTTGTGTAAACTCTTGCTCTCGCTTCGGGAGAGTTCTTGAGAACAAAGAGCCATCTAGTGGTGGCACCAGGTAAATGAATAAATAGAGCTTGAATGGGCGTGTTTACTCTGACACACCTTCCTGGCAGGAGAGGGAGGGGTGATCACAGGGTCCAATGGGCAGCCGCACAGAATCCGCACGGCATTCACACGGCCTCTGCTTTTTGGTGTGGCTCCTACTGTATGTGTGCATGTAAAATGTATGATGTCTTTGTGTTGTGTTCAACATGTTTACTATAAACTTACTGTGTGTAATCACCCTGTACAGCCCTTTCTATAGATAAAGGTATGAAGGTGTGCAAGACATGGGATGTTTGGTATCAAATGAAAGCTCTGTATATTCAATGAACATTGATGTGCATGAAATCTTAGTCATGTGAACCAGACTCATGTTAATACATTTAACCGAAATTACTAAAACTCCACTGAGATGGTCTCCCACGTGACAGACCAAAGCACAGGTTAAATTTATGCACGAAAAGGAGGAACCATGTGGGTGTGGCTGTGCCCACAACCATCTCTGATTGGGACAAATGGCTGTTGGACAGACCTGTCTTTGTTCTTTCTCACTTTTTCCAAATATCTTGATTATCCCCAATACTTTTGGTCAAATATTCTGTGGACTGATGAAACAAAAGTTAAAGTTTTTGGAAGGTGTCTGTCCCATTACATCTGGCATAAAACCAACACAGTCAAACCTGCTGGTGGAAGTGTGATCTGGTCTGGGGATGCTTTGCAGCTTAAGGACCTGGACAACTCCATAGTTATTGAAACCATGAAGCCTTGCTCTACCAGAAAGGTTATGCCATCAGTTTGTGACTTCAAGCTCAAGTGAACTTGGGTTATGCAGCAGGATAATGAGCCAAAACACACCAGCAAGTCCACCTCTGAATGGCTCAAAAACTAAATTTCTGTTTTGGACTGACCTAGTCCAGACTTATTTAAACCACATTCTGACACCACCACTTCGCAAGATTATTGTGTGCCTTACTAGCCCAATACTCCAGTGTTTTCTTTTTGTCTCTTTCTGCTCGATCTCGACCACGTTTTGCTCTACGGACTACGCTTACATTACCGAACTTTTCCAATTTCCCTCTTGTCTCTCTAGCTCCGACCCCATCTGCTGAATGACCACGAGTAATCCTCATGCTTTGCCGAACTCACACGGCTCAAGCACCTTCTGCCCATGTCAGCTTCCATCAAACCCCCCCCCCTTCAAGCTCCCCCTCCCCACGCCGACTCTCTGCACTTCTGCATTACCGCAAGGCCCACGCTGTACAAACTGGCATTCATCTGAGGATGCGCCTCTCACGCGCCGACACTCCGTGTTTCTGCATTCCAATGCTGAGTCAGAGGCGCCTCCTGGTCATACCGCAGCGGGGAGCTCAATCTACGCCTTGTAACAAAATCACCACACTGCCTGCTCAGTCTTTCACAAGCATCGCTTAATTTCTACTATGGTTCTGCTCACACCATCTGCACTTGGATCCAGCAAGACCTTTCCTGAGCCTTACACTGATCATTTGAATTCATACACATTCACAATTCATACAAACTTCTATAATTTCTTTTGACTGTGTAAAGCTGTGTTGCAACAATGACAATTGTTAAAAGTGTGATACAGATAAAATTTAATTGAATCATCAGAAGCAAAAACAAAAACACAATTACTTTTATAAATAAATTACACAAATTGAAAACTAATAATGCTTTTTCTCCAATGCCAAAGAGTGAGCTCAACTGCAAAGTGCCAATGTAATGATTAACAAAACAAAATAACAATTAAAAAACAATTAAAATACGCAAAATTTTTATTAAGTTAAATAGCTTGTAAATATTTATGTAGAGAGAGGTAGCACAAATGATCTAGCATAGCTTATGATACAATAAAATTTTATTTAATTAGAATACATGTGGCTACAGTATTTGCTCTTTTTATACTATGAATAATATGAACCTAAAATAAAAAAAATATCACAGTAATTACTGCATTAGTCAAAGTTTACCTGTTTAGACAGTGCCAGGGCTATATATCCTCTTGTTGTGCCGCTGAGTTCAAAATAGAAATTTTGATATTTTAATTGAACTGAGGTGAAAAAGCAGCTGGAGGGTCCTGAAAGATCGCAGTTAGACAGACTTGACAAACACAACTTTGTGCTGCCACAGCCGCTACGATTGATGTTGAGCTGACAGGAAGAGAAAAATAAACATTAATTATTCAGTCCTGGCAGAGGCCTAAAAGAGGTATATCTTGTTGATCTAGGGATGATCCGAATGGTTTCTTTATACAGAGAAGTAAAAGAAAGCGAAATATTAGATTAACATGAAAAGAGATTGTATATAAGACACTAAAAAGCTGTGAATAACAGGGGTGTCAGGAGCAATGATGGTAATTGTGGAGAATAAAGTCGCTTACCAGTATTGATGTATTTGTGACATTGGTTGTAATATTGCCTCTTGGATTGGCCAGGTTTAAAGGGCCATTGGAGTCAAATACTGTAGATGCATTTCCCAGTTGTGTTCCTGTGGGAATGGAACAGAAAGTCTTTACTGTATCTGGGTTTTGGTTGAATCCATGCCACAATTTCACACTTGCATCACCTTATCATCTTGAATGAAATCAGTTTCAAAAGCATTTGATGACAAATTGCATAAAAATGCATATAGACTGTTCCACATCGTTGTGTGGAAATTTACATGAGTCACAAGAAAGCCTCGTATGAAGGACTATGAAAGCAGGATGCAAGCTTCAAAGCTCACCGTTTGTTGTTCCATTAAGGATGGTGACGTTAAATGGCAGCTGAACAGTCCCGCTGACCACGTTGGTATTGAGGAATGTTGCATTAAATGTGACGTTGAAGATACACTGAACAAGACTCTGGTCTCCCTTCACTGAGTCCTCAACATTAGATATATTTATGGCGCTCTTTGAAGAGGACAGAGAGATAATGATAGGGTTACTGTTAGAGGTTCCTCTGAGGATTTGACTGAACATTGCCTAGAACATTGACGTGGTTCATTTTAGGATGGAAGAGCAGTCCATCAAAGTTTAGCGTTAGCATTTGTGAGTACATTGGTTGGATCCATCGCATGAGGCTCGAGTGTCTTATGGAATTGCTAATGTTCTTGCAAAATAACTAGAAAGGATGAGTCAGTCTTATCATATAAAAGTCAAGAAAGTCTTTACTTCAGTCTCGTACCGTGTTAAGAGGAGTCACCGCCGAGCCGCTTTGTGTAGCTGTTTCAAAGAAGGCACTTGTGTTATTGTTGCCGCAGACGAAAACAACAGGTCCCTAGAAAGAACAATCATTACAGTTGTTACTCAGTGGAAGTGCTGATTTGAACAAGAAAGTGAAGTCCAACTTTGCCTCATCGTCTTGAACGTAGTGGTTTAACTTCATTGCTCAATCAGTAGCTGAGATTTACTAATTGTCTTGTTCTTGTGGTATTAAAAACCCACGGTAACATTAGTATTAGTAATTCCTAATCTGGTTCCCTCTGTCAAAAGAGGTGCAAGCAGTGTGACCAATTTGTCTAGTGTTTACAAGTACTTAGCATCTTTGAAATATGCATGTATTGTTTCACATTGTGTCAGAGAATTCAATGTGTTTGTGAGTTAATGATGTTACCTGAGTAAGTTGCTGGGTGAAGGTGTTAGCTGGTTTGAGTCCCAACGCCACGTATCCTGAAGTCGTGCCGGAGATTTCCACGGTCAGTACTCCATTACTGTACTGAGTAGAGCTGAAAAAGCAGCTGGAGTTGCCTGCAGGATCGCAACCAGTTACACTAGATACACACAGCTTTGTGTTGCCGCAAGTGGTACGAGTGATGTTGAGCTGATGATAGGAAAAAATAAATGAGCATTAATCAGTCAGTTCTGGTCAAGGCCT
>JAAGKR010005898.1:0-47214 GCA_011419295.1 Clarias macrocephalus
CGGCTTGCTCAGGTTATTTACGAGACCAGACCTCCGCAGACACACTTCAAGCAGGAAACTGACACCAGCTAGTAACTCTGTGAGGAGCTCGTGTTTACGACGAGAAGTCCTTGCTGTCTCATCCACATGTCTGAAGCACAGAGCTCAGCATTAGACCTGTCTTGTCCAGACAGGAAATGAGCCATAATGTCTTAACAGGACAGAAATGTACTGAACGTTGTTAGTGTTTCAACATCCTGAACACTGTAGTTTCTTATTATGTGAAACGTGAAGTATGTGGAAATGCAACATGATATCGAGGGTGAAATGAAATATGTCAGGCTTTTAATATTCAGTTGTAGCATTCCTGTATGACACATGTGCGGTGTGAGTGTGTGTATGCATCTGAGTGGGTGGGTGTCACAAATGAATGGCTGCTGCCCATATTTGTCTCCAGCATGTGCGGGTTTCCCGGTCAAATAAGGGTCAGCTTCTGGGAATCTGTGTGTGTGTGTGTGTGTGTGTGTGAAAAGGGAGGGATGACGGTACTGGGGTAGTTGATTGATGGGTTATTGTGCAACCAGACTCAGCTAGACTGAACCGGTGAGGTCGTGGCCTGAACACAAGCTCTTTTTTTTTCCCCTCTTCCTGCCCTCTTCTTTTCTCACTCTTTCCCTCCTCCTGTCTATTTTTCTCTCCCTCCATTCTCACCTCTCCATATCCCTCTCAATCACTCTCTTCATCTGCTTCCCACCCTTCCTCTTTCTCTCTCTCTCTTTTATTAATTTTTTTTTTTTTGCTGACCATCTCCTTTCAATACTCTTAGTTTTTTTTTGTTTTGTTTTGTTTTCTTTGTCTCCCTTCCACGGATTCCTCCTGTACTTTTTTGGTGAATTATTCTCTGCAGCCGCATGTTGATTGCTGCAATTCGTCAGCCGTGTCTTCTTTCAAGCAACTTTTCAACAAAGTGCTCTCATCGCAATCACTTTTGTTATGGTTTACAACGTAATCTATGATCTGCTATCAAACCGTGTTTGTACTTCGCTGCAGCCCTCTTTTTTGCCGCACAGAGCGAGCGAGAGAGAGAGACAGAAAAGAGAGAAGAGCTCGTCACGGTGAGCAATAGCTCAGCCTGCTCTCACCGTACTTTCAGCACTGAATAGAGCTCTGTTACATGTTACATCTCCCTCTCTTTTTTTTTTTTCCTCTTTTTGGGTCTTTCTTTGAGCCGAGATTAAATCAAGCACGCTGCCCCACACCCACTTTCCATCAGACACAACACAAACATAAAACTGTAATGTTTCATACTGTCAGTTTCCCTAAAATGTATATCGTTAATAAATCAAAAGTGATGTTAAAGTGACAAAAAAAGGTTAACAAACAGGTTTGTAGAACATGACGATTATCTATACAAAATAATATCACGGGGTGCCAATATTTTTAGTGCTTGACAAGTAGAACAATAGCACGAGTTAATATTTAAACCGCAGTCGCATTGGGTTTTTACCTCACAACTTTTTAACATGTACTAATTCCAGTCACACATCTGAAAAAAAAGTAAATTTGTCTGTCTTGGTATACCCACTTAACACTTACTTAAGTCGGTGTAAGATTGTTGGTGTGTTTGTTTTGCTCTCTGCCTGCTTGGATGTTCGTGTTAACAGTGCAGCTACATCTTGACTACTGTTTACTCGATCCGTGACTAAAAATAAGCTCGACATAAATGGCCGCAAATTAAATTAAAGAACTTCCCCAAATGTTTATCATTTACAGCACTGTACATGATCTCTAGGTGTGAATTTTTACCTTAACAAGCACAAACATTCAGACGTTGCTCGTGTTCTTTATCTTTGTCGGTTTCGTTTTTCCTCACCGATGTTGGGAACGTTTGGTTTATTCGACTAGGAAAAGTATTAGTCTGTTTGTCAATATGACTCCTGTGGCGAATCTTAACATAAATTATCAGCTTATGATCTTAATCTGTTACCGGTGGTAGACCTTCGATTTATAGATACATATTTAGACCTATAATATGAACAAATTAAAGGACAGCACAATAGCTCTCGTATGTTCTATAAGATATCATTTGTTGTCGCGCTGCACAACAACACAAAGTCCCTCTGATTGATCACGTTATGATGAAAAATTCCTATCCCAGTGGGCGTGGTCTATGCTTCTATGATCAAACACATCAGAACACATGGTTTAATATGGAGCCTTTAGAATCACCCTCCCAGTTAAACTACTACGTACGACTACAGAGGAGATTTAGATTTTGTGGCCTGTTTTAGGAAGAATACTATAACTAAAACTAATTGACATTTACAAACGATTTCAAGCACAATAGAGTAATGAGACTCTTAGCCAGAGTAAAACATTTGAACCGTGCAAACATTTTAAAAGAGTCGTACGTCCATGAATGACGATCCAAGCTGAGGTGGTTCCGGGCTCAGTGCAGTCATTCTTGTGAACATTCAGCAAATGGCACACCTGAGTCTTGAAAATCTTGCAGACGAGACGCTTCTGTCCGTGGTGACTGTGCACACAATCATTCACGAACACCACTTGCACATTACAGGAACTCGGCTGGCCGTTATTGACACATTCCCCATATAATGCGGGCCTCTCTCCAAGCCATTTCCACATGTTTGGGTTATTGAAAGAGTTCCTGGGAGGCCAGCATTCTAGACATGAAGGAGGCAGTCTGATTATGGATCCAGTGTACTGAGAAAACTTGCTGTCTTGATGGTATCCAAGCATTAGTGAAATAAGTGAGAAGTGTATTAGTGTAGCAGGTGATTATCTAGAAAAACAAAGGGAGTTATTATTCATGTAACTTTGTTCTGTTATTCGGAATAATCAAAAGTCCTGGTTTGACTTGAACACCCATCGGTGCTAAGATTAGAGTAGGCCAACCTGTTACTATAAGACTTCATGATGTTTTTTTTTTATTTTTTTTAATTATCTATATTTTATGTATCATACAGGTGGCTGGTATGACAGTGGATCTTATTTATGTCAAAACTTTAATGAAATGTTTTTTTTTTTTCCCCACATATCTTTTCTTTTATTGTGACAGTGTTGTTTTTATTTCAGATCAGTTTCATTTCTACAGCACTTTTAGAAACAGACTTCACCATAAATCAGCTTTACAGAAATACAGATGTAGATTTATATTTAGATCCCTAATGAGCAAGCCAGAGAGTGACAGTTGTTTTACTGACACTGTTAAGAAAAACTAAAATGTCATCCTCAAAATATTGCCATATAGATATTTATATCATGTTACCCTTTATCTGTACGTCCGGTGTGATAATCTTGATTTTTGTTATTATATCCATACAATGTCAAAAAGCATGCGCGGTCTTTATTGCCATACGTACCCACCCAGCCGTTGCCTGACTGTTAGCAGTGTTTTAAGCAGTAAAGCTGTACATCAAACCTTGTCAGCAGCTCAAATGGGTGGCAGGCCGTGTCCATGGGAAAGAGAGAATTAAAGGCTGCGATTGTGTTGGAGTAGAATGGAGCAGGGTTGGTGCCGGGTCATCAAGGTGTAGTGCAGCCGCTCTAATTGTTTTCCATCTCCACTCTCCTTCAGAACTGCCTGATTTATGGCAATTATCCATCTTTAGGATCATCTATCAACCTGGTAGTTGCTAGGCAATGGGAGCAGCTGCTGGTGTGTGTGCATGTGCGTGTATGTGTGTGTGTGTGTGTACATGTGTGTCTCAGAGTGTGTTTGGTCTGTTGAGTTTTCTGTCAGACACTCAGCACAGGTTATGGTCTGGTCGAGACACCATAATGGGGGATTTAAAGAAACAAAGAACATTTTCGTTCCCTGCTGTTCCCCCCCCCCCCTCTCTCTCTCTCTCTCTCTTTCCCCACATGGGGGTCCTCTGTCTGCTTTGAGACTGTTGTGTCTCTCAGCACAGCATGTGTAGAACCTTATCGGTGTCTCCGCAAAAGCCATGACGCAGGAGATCATCCCAAGATATCCGGACATGTTTGGGTTACATGGAGGACGCTCAAGCACTCGAACCTGGACCCGGATTTAAAAGAAAAGAAAAAAAAATAAGCACCTAGGACGCTGGTCCTCACCAAAAAATGGGAGGATCTGCAAAAAAAAAAAAAAAAAAAAGTGCAGATGGGAGGAGGGACTGAGGTGCTTATGATCTAATGGCCATTGTCTCACAGCTGCACGGCTCCTCTGTGACAGCGGGAAAAGGTGATTTATAGACCGCACAACGGACCTCCACCCGCTCTCTCTCCTCTCTCTCTCTTTTTCTCTCTTTCTCATACACACACACACACACACACACACACACACACACACACACACACACACACACAGTCTGAGGGAAAGGGACAGAGAGAGCATTCGAGGGAGCAAAAGGAGAGAAAAAGGGTAAAGCACTGCAATGCAGAAGCACCTGGATGCAGAAAATGCCTGTTTTTTTTTTTTTCACACTACAAGATCCGAGGCAAAACATGATCCGAGGCAACAAAACACATTCGTCAGGAATTACTAAATTACTAAAACTGTAGTTAAGTATTCAAACATCTATTTAAAACAAAAAGGCATTTAAATATGCATTTGATTTTCACACATTAGCAGTAGCGCAACACTGTGTTCATATCATAAACCACAGATGGTGAAAGCTCACTTTGTTAGCAGTGGAAATCCAGAGGAGCCCTTATTAGCATCTAACACTTAGCCATATAGCATTTTAAGATTTTTGAGCTCTTACTACATCTATACAGGAAAGTCCTAAAAATGTGTGTTTTTTTTTCCTTTTATCCCTTTTTCCAAACAAAGGAGCATTTAAATCAATTAAAAATAAAAAGAGGGATGTGAAGAACACATATTTGTTTTTGCTAGCCGCTAGTTTCTCTCTGACTTTATAGTACCTAGGTGAAATCTGACCTGTGGCTTAACAGACCTCGATTTTGTGAGTTAGTAGAATTAGAAAAGACAAGATTGTGGCCTCTGAAAGAAAATGGACGAGCTACTAGTTTTTAAGAAGCCCAGGACTTTTTCTTTACTGTTTTGTAACTGCTGCTTGGCTCAAAAAAAGGTTGGGATTTTGTGTGAGGTTTCTTTTTTCCTCTATTTTTCCCTATCTGCTAGAATCTTCTAGTATTTTCTTTGTTAGCAATGTCGCTACCTGTGTATTCAAATTTGACCCAAACCTTAAAACAATATCAGTAGATGACTAAATGCTGAGCCTATTTTGTTGATTTCTTTTTCTTTCTCTGCCTTTGAGTACAAATACTATAAAAATTCAAATAGCATTTGAACAATGAAATGACAATCCTTAGTCCTAAGTAGTTTTGCCATTAACATTCAGATTGCTTTTTCTTAATGTGATTCGTTTCCTGTGGTGATTTGTTTCGTCGCAACTCTTATGATTTTCCAAGAAAGCTGTGCCACTTAACACTCTCAACATGAAACACCCAATCAATTAATCTAATTAATCCGTTCAGCCCGCCATATTAATTTCCATCCGTTATTAAGAGCTTCCTTTGACGTCTGCTTTTATTTCGGAGCAATACGCTCACGTTTCGGACTCGTTCCATAAACACTTCCTCGCTGAAGTGCAGCTAATGATTTGTGTGAAACCTCCAGGTGAAGGTGCCCTCAATTACTCAGCAATCATGAATTTCGGTGTTTAATTAGCCAAGCTGCAGATGCTTTTAGCCTCTCGCTGTTTATATCCCACAAAGCAAGTCAGGAGTTCAACTGAGGAAAAGTTGAGGCTGAGATATTAAAGTTAGTCTGATGTATAAAAACTCTTCAAGGAGACATAAATTTGGTGTGTAATGGATTCAGCTCACCTTTTAAGCTTGAGAGAGGTAGATTTGTAGTTAGGGGTGTTTTTTGGACGGTAGGCCATCTATCTGTTAGCGTGTCGCCCTTAAGGGACTGACACGTTGATTATGAATATGCGCAGCAGGTAGTGTTGCGACCTTACAGCTCCAGGGTGCGTGTTTTGATCCTGAGCTCAGGTTACTATCTGTGTGAGGCTTTATATGTTCTCTCTCTGTCCATGTGCAGTTTCTGCAGGTTCTCTTCATTCCCCCACCTGCAACAACCATGATGGTAGGTAGATTGGCTATGTTAAATTGAGACTAAATGTATGTGTGTGTGTTTGTTGAACTGGTGTCTCCCGGTCCACCACCACCACCCTGAGAAAATAAATCCACTCATTTCTGAAAATGAATCAGAGTGAATGTTGCCCTCTGCTGGTATGGAGGATTATTTACATTCACACAATTTAGTCCAGTTTGCGTCTTTACCTCACGTTTCAGTACAGGTGTTCATAAAAGCAACAAATTATTAATGACTTTTATTTCATGCTTTCCTGCCATATCACGGTTTTGTGCTCGCCATATCATTTAATAATCTCTAAACTAATTAATGTAGCCTATTAATCTGTAACACACGCTGTCAGGAAGTGGACACAAATCATCTTTTCTGTTAAGCACACACGTGATCCGTTGCTTAATAAATCACACGAGTGCTACAGTACTGTATGGAGAACGCTTTCACTCTGAAAGACTAGGCTCGTACAGTCAATCTAGGCCTGTACATGATGGAACACATTACCTCACTGATGTAAATTGCTGTTAACAATCTGCTAATTGAGCTCCTTCATTATTCATCGGCCGTTTTGATATCGCATTTAGCAGGCTCGTGGGCGTGCAAGGGCTCTGTTGTGGTGTACGTGGTGAAAGCGTCACGGCACGGCGAAAGGAGAACGGCACTGCTCACATCCTCTCTCTGCTCTTTCCCTGCCTATTGTTTGAAGCTAATGCAAAATGCACTGTCTATATGACCCATTTTAGCGGCCCATTAGCATAATTTGGCTGTCGTGTGGCCAGTGAGTTAATGTGCTTGCAAATGACAGGGAGAGTGTGTTATACGACCTTAGGGTTTTTAAAAATTAAATGACAAAGTGGGCCGCGCTTTGCATAAGTATGGGCTCGACATTCAGGGGCACGCGTTTGTGTGTGTGTGTGTGTGTGTGTGTGTGTGTGTGTGTGTGTGTGTGTGTGTGTGTGTACAGTAACAGTCATGTTTTTCTGCAAGGTGAGCAAGCTATTTTGTATTTTGTGGGTGAACATTTGAATTTGATTCATTCAGCAGTTTGAGAAACGTTACATATTACAAAGTAAATTTGATTTGCGGCTTTAGCTAGCGAGTTTACATTTGGTTTAATATTTTAAGTTACTCGATTACTAGATTTCATGTAAATTACTCCTGACACTTTTCTGTTAGAAAAAAGGAAAATCTCCTTTCAAACGGCTCTAATCGTGCTCAGTGTAAAGCAAAGAGATAAAGAGAAAGCAGAGCGTGAAGCTGAATGGCACACCAGTTGGGCCGGACCCTGGAGTTATCCTGCCATATGGCGGCCTGTTCCGCTCGGGCCGGCCTCTCACGAGCTGCGTCACTTATAGACGAGATGGCGCCGTTCGTTTTAAGACACCTCTCCACCGTATCCACAGCAACACAGATCAGCGCCGGTGGGTGAGGAGAGGTAGGCTGGGTCGCTGTAAAACGCCCGTCTGCACTTCAAAGCCTCCCTTTGTTTAGTCTGTAATAAAGTTAGATGTGGCTTGCGGTGAAAAGAGGCGATAGAAAAAAAAACGACAAAGACGCTCCTTAGAGCGAAGGATTGTGTGTGAGATGATGAAAAATGTGAAGGCTTTCTGCTTGACGAGGTTCACGTCGGGCCAGGGGAAGGAGGTGGGGCGAGGGGGACGAATCCGAACCCCCGGAAATCTGTCCATCCCTATAGCGAGCTCGTTACTCCTCCACACAGTTCATTCATCAGTGACCGCGCTCCAAATGGAGGCTGTAATCATTAATCACTATACACACACAGCACTACGAGTAGGAGAAACGTGCTTACACAGGGTTTAAATAGGTGATGTACTCCAACACACCATCATCACAGAGCTGTAGCTGGACAGGCTTCAGGATTATATCAGTGCCTGGACCATCCAGTGAACATTTTAGACAGATAACCTTGACTTAAGTCATATTGGGAGTAGGAATGGAAATAGTTATGGACCCTCACGATTCGTTTTTGATTTTAGTTTCAATACATGGTTCATGGAAAATTCATGATTTTCCTAGTATGATCACTTCCTGCTTGTAAAACGGAATATTATCATTTTCATCCATCATGAGAGACACTAGCCTAGTATTTTCCATTAGAGCTGTCAGAACGACTTTCACTGTTTGTACGCAATTAGATTTTTTTTTCTTTAATAACTTTTAAATACTCAAAGGAGAATTGTTCAGGTGGATGTTTGGATTGTGTAAATTCTCACATGCTAATGTAATGATTGTGGCATAAAGGTATACTGTAAGTGCATGCTTGAGTTAGATTATTTTTAATGACATATTTATTAGCTAATTAAATATATATAAAAAGCAAAGAATGCATCCTAAGTATAGCATTATACAAAGAGCAGAGCTTGTATTTTGAATTATTTTCTATTGTTATACAAGATTTATTCATGTATTTATTTCATTATTTATCATTACCAAGTGTATTACTGTTATTAAGTTTTTTGGGCGAAAAGTAGAATTTGTTAAGTAGTTACAGAAATTTCAGAATTTCTGGAATTTATCGCGCACATATGCTTCAATGTCAATGTACAGTACACGTACGTGGATTCCACAAGTTTGTGCAAAACCTAATGATCAGGTCATTAGCGTGCACTTCAAGTACAAATGATGGTGTTGTCTGTGACTGTGTACAGTGATACCTTTTTATACATTTGAATTAAACATTTAAATAAAAAGGGTTATTCAAATTCAACCTAGCTTAGCGTTTGTTTTTTCGACCAAAACTGCATTTCTGTCAGTTATTATTATTATTATTATTATTATTATTATTATTATCATTATTATTATTATTATCATTTTTCCTCTTTCGAAGAATCAATTACTTTTTATCCCTAGTCCGGTGAGTATTTCTTTAAACTTTCTGGAGGCTGTAAGTATTTCTACAGCAGACATACCGGATCACTGGAGGCCATGAGCAGACTGGATCAAACAGCATTGCGCCGCTTCAACCGGCGTGCAAAAGGGGGGGGGTGGGGATGAGAGAGACAGAGAGAGAAAGAGATTGCTGCATTCCCACTGACATGCTGTGCATTACCATAATTGGCTTTTCTACATGATAGGACAGAGGAAATAATAATGTCATTTTATTTACAGCCTTCAGTGTCCTGGCCTCCCCCCCCCCCTCCCCATTTTCCCTCCTTCTTCCTCTCGCTCTCACGATCCCTCTCTCCGTCTCCTCGTCCGCCACTTCAGCAGGCCGCCTAGGTCAAATGACGTGGTTTGATCAGACCTGTCCAAAGGCATCAGAGCTGAGTGGCATGTAATGGAGACCCGGTGACAAACCACATCGGCCGGCCAAATAAGACTTGCCAGTTTTCCCATTAAAATGTCGGCTAAACAGCGCGGCTCTCCGCTGGCCACTCCAAAACCACTCTGACCGGCTAAATCAGCCGACGGAGAGGCGCCTGAATTGGACATTAGTACTGCAAATGACTGCCGTGATTGCCCCCTCTCCTGCTAAATAAAATAAATAAATAAGCAAGGGGAGGGGTGTAAAGGTGGAAGATGCCAGTTGTAGTAGGAGACACTCAGGCTGATGGCGGATTCACACATCTGCACATCCTTTCAGCACCAGTTCTGTATAATTTCTCTGGTTTCAGGGCATGCCATATGCATGCATTAAAACTGGCAGGTTAGTCCTGACCTCATGCCAACAACATGAAGCCTGTAGGAGATTTATAGGATCTGAAAAGTCTAATTAAACATAGAGCAACCAAAACAAATTTACAGATGCGCTGATGAATAAATAAACAAGCAAACATTTGTTTGAGTAAACACCACACAAATACCGAGTTTTAAGGGCTCTTGTTCGTAAACGACGCTATCTTTAGGCGTTGAACTGTTTTCCAGATCAGCCAATGACATTACAGTTACAGTATGTTCAGACCTATGAATGAACGCCGTATAAATCTATAGTTTGCGACCACCTTTTAATTTATTCCCAAGCTACTAATCTTGTCTGTTTTTGTTTGTTTGTTTTTTATGACACAAATGTAATGCAGTAGAAATGTAGCCCTGGCAATTTTGGATGCATTTCTGGGAAATGATGGTTTAAGTCTGCCTGAACATCGTAAATCTAAGATTGTTATGGCCTCTCGTAAAGTCTAACAAGACTGACTCAGAAGAGATGTACACGCCATGTCTGAAACACCAGCGCTAACGTTTCAGAAACGTAATTAAGCTTTAACTGATTAAACATTGTGTAGTTTTGTCGTCTTGGTTACACGAGTATAGATAAAGTAAGTCGGCTCCGGATGACATAAGATTCTTTAGCGTGTGTGTGCGTGTGTGTGTGTGCGTGTGTGTGTGTGCGTGTGTGTTTGTGTGCTTACATGTGAGATATTTGAATAGAAGTTTGTCGTGTCCAAGGCATATTCCACATCTCATCTCTGTTGGTTATGACAGTGAAAATGTGTGTGTGTGCGTGTGTATGTGTGTGTGACCTGCTCGTGTCCTGCTCATGTCCCGTCGCTGTGTCACCTGTCCAAACTCTGTGAGGTCTCAGCAGCCACAGTGACAGCTCCGCTCTGGACACAGATGGCCTCGCTCTCCTTCTGTAACACACATGCACAAACACACACTCACACACACACACAAGCTGACACATTTCCTCTTGATTATTTTAGATATCACTTTGTACATGATTCCAAAACATCTTAAGTTTAAAATTAAATGTAGAATGAATATGTATAGGAATATATATATTTATAACGTAGCATATAAATTAACAGCATTATTTATATATTGAATAATACATTGCTTGCTGCATACAAAAGACACCTGAAATTTTGTGTTCTGGAAATCACTTTTTTTATATCCTGCATTTCCATACCGAAACCTGATTGGCTCATTTATTTTGTTATGTAAAAAATACTTAGCGCTGCATAACATACTTACTCTGCTCTTCTTAAAGAAATCGTACAAAATTAACACTGCTGACCATTTGGATAATAGCACAAAAGAAGTTTTAATTATATTAAATAATAACAACAATAATAATATTTTATGAAATTTGTCATTATTTTAAATAATGCTGTAACGCCTTCATACAAATATCCTCGTCTTCTATTTCTAAATTGAAATCGAACTTTCCTTCACTCTAGCAAAGCGGCTTCCACTTTTCCCCTCACTGCTTCTTCTTTTAATTGTATCTATTCTTGAAAAAAAAAAAAAAACAACTTCTGTCCTTTTCTCACCCTTGACAGTACAATGTGGGGGTTTTTCTTTTTTATTTATTTATTTTTTTAATATATATTTTGTTGATTGACAAACACAACAAGGCCCCCCTCCTCCCCTACTCCCCCCTTAATCCCTCTTTCTTTGTTCGGCGTGACGCTTAAAAGCAGAGGCTCAATGAAAGATGTCAGCAGTCAAATTTCTGATTGGGTTATTAAGTGCCAGCGCTGTTGCGATCGTCTGCCGGAGCCTTGACGCAGATGGAGGGGAGGAAGGAAAAAAAATTGCCAAGTCGGGCCTTGAAGGCTTGATGCGCGGACAGTGACACGCCGGCACGCGTTGCCTGTCACACGCCACGTGGCGTCAAAGGCTGAAGAGACGTGTTCGTTTTAGTGTCAGCTTCTGCCCATCTTCCTGCGAATGGCTCTCTCTCTCTCTCTCTCTCTTTCTCTCTTTCTCTCTCTCACTCTCTGTAATTATAGTGAAGAAGAAAGTTCTCTTTTCTTGTTGTTTTAATGTGATAAGCTGTCGTAAGTGCTGCATTGACTTGAGGGAATTAGCCGGGCTGCGCTCCTCCGGGCGAATATTCCTTTCGCTGCAATTTCCGATAACTGAGTTATTTGACAGTTTGTAATGTTTATTTCAATGAGTGCTGTTGCTTTATGCCGCCTGCTTGATTTCTCAGCGGGCCTGATGGATTGATATCGGTGAAAAGTTTAAAGCTGAGCTGAGATCAGCCCTTCAGCGGTGCCACACCGATTAACTACTTAAATGAAGTATTACTTGCCATAATAATACATACGGTACGCACTAGCTAGATATTTGTTCATATTAAAAAATTCAAATAAAGAAAAAAGAAACTACACCTCCTTTTACACAGGCATCATTCAGGCAGTTGCAGCTGCTCCAGCGTCTCGTATGCAGCCATAAATGGCAGCTAACAAACATCAGGTATCACGTCCGGTCTGATTACAGTATGCTCAGTAGCACGCTGTTTGAAGCTGACAGCACATCTGCTTGGAGCGCCTCAGACGGATCCTGGCATCTAGGACAGATAGCTGCTGGTGGCTTGCTGAGATAAAGGAGCAACTCTCAACTCTCAACACTGTCTGTCTCATTCTCTTCTCTTCACTATCTCCTTCCCATGCAATCTCTGCTCTCTCTCTCTCTCCGTGTACTCCTGTGCTTCCTCTCTTCCTCCTCTGTCTCTTCCGATTGCCTTCAGACGTGTGTAGGGTTGCTTGTAGAGATTCGACTCTGTTGTGTTGTGTAGAGTCGTTTTCAAAATGGCTGATGAGAACAAACCTCCTCAGATACACTTCCTGCATAGAGAGAAAAGGGTTATAGAGAACTGGACACATTCCGAACGCACACACACACACACACACACACACACACACACACACACACACACACACACGCACGCACACACACACACACACATAGGTGCTTTGATGTGTTTTTCGTTGCTCATTTTGTTTTGTCTCCAGATGTAGATCAAGCCAGCTGATGAAACAGGAATTTATTCCAACCATTCCTCATTATAAACTTGGTCTCACGGTCCTTTATTCTCTTTTCATTAAACAAATTAAAGAAGTAATATACCTCACTAGCGCTCCCCCCCCCCCTCTCTCTCTCTACTGTGACAGCATGCTATTATTTCGTTTTCTGTTGCAGCCCATGTTGCCTGCAATACACGGAAACTGTCCTTTAGTGTGTGTGTGTGTGTGTGTGTGTGTGTGTGTGTGTGTGTGTGTATGTTTATGTGAGTCTCAAACATGAAACCTTGGGAAAAATGGTGTATTCTTCGGGCATTTTCGGCTACAGACTGCCAACATCTCAACTTGGATTTGTAATAATCGGACAAGAACTTTACTAAAAAATACAAATCTGCTAAGTCCTAAAGTTGCATTATTTAATCATAAACCCACTTGGCATTTCTTAAAGGTAAAAACATTTGATAATGATTCATCCATCCTTAAACAATTAGAGTTCTTTTAAATAGTGGGGTTTGTTCTTATGCTTCAGTAAATTCCCATCTAATTCAACATTCTCAAAACTAGTCATGAACGGATATCAGAGAGTAATTAAAAGAGACTGATTGTATAGCGAGTTTTACAAATCTCCTGACTAATTGATGACTAACTGTGGTCTTATTTAAGCTCAGTGCTATATTAGATCATAGCATGAAAATAATATCTCAAGTGAGCTTTAATTGTGAAGCAATAAAATAAATCGCACTTCAGACTTCATTGCACTCGTGGCATCATAACAACCGGTCTTAAAAGAAAATAAAATGATTTACAGCTTTAGAATTTAGATGCGAAACATTCTCAGTCATAATCAGAGTGGAAGCCGGTCCAGGTTTTCCATCATTCCTTGCTCTCTGTCTCTTTTTCCTTTCACATTCTGAGATGAGCACATACACCGAGGCTGCACACACAGTGGACTCCCAGAGATTTAGTACAACATGGACCGTGACAACAAGACATGTCATTTCCACTCGTGCTTCGGCACGACACACTGCAAGAACTTCTACTACTGCTGCCAACTACACTGTGTGCAGCATCGCATCTTTGGCAATAACTCAGATGCAGTCTCCTGCCCAGAAAAGCCTGACTTGAGTGGCACAGTGGTGGGGGAAACTGGATCAAAGTCACTCACAGTCTGTGCCCTCTAACTATGAGGGAGAGAGTCAGAGAGAGAATTTTTTTTTTTTTTTCCGGTAGTATGACTTTCCTTGGAAATGGAGAGATATTGAGATGTAGTTATTAATTTTGTAGCCTCATTTGAATTTGACTGTAAAAGAAGCGATCAACAATTGTATAGATTTACCGCAACATTATCTGGCCAGTAACTCTGCAGTAATAAGATCTGTGGGATTGGGATAAAAATCCTGGTTATTCACATGATAAATGTTCAGTACAAATGGATTTTGCTTTCTAATTTTCAGCTAGGCATACCATGAAGCTTTTTTTTTTTTATTTCCAAACACCTGTCTGATCTCATTTTTTTTATAATGTTCTTTTTTTGCTGTTGTCCCTGGTTTTCATCCTCAAGGGGACTTATTTTTCTTGCTCATCCATGCTCTTCTTTACCCTTGCTGAGCTGTAATATTCGATAGCTTTGTTAGTCTCAGCAGTGAAGGGTACTATCTATCATAGTCAAGATATGGATGTTTGCCACTTTATAATTGCAAACCTGTGTCCTCTGCCAGGACTATTGACAAGAAATCTCTTTAGGATCATTATGTAGGCGTGCAAGCACACATGCAGGAAAATTTCATACATCGAATAATGCCATAGAAACCTCAAAATAACTTTCAACAACTAAATCCATTTTGAAAGTTGCATTTTCTCTCCTTTTGAACCTTCTGCTTCATCATCATTTTTTCTCTGTGTTTCTGCTTTGGTTTTTCACAGCCTACGTGCCTGAGGACGAGCTGAAGGCAGCCAAGATCGATGAGGAGCACCTGCAGGATGATGGCCTCTCCTTAGATGGCCAGGACACAGAGTACCTGTGCAATGAGGAAGAGGATCCACGTGAGCAGCTGAGCTACCAAAACTCCCCTCTCAGCAATGGCACCAACCCTGATGCCGGTTACGGCTCACCACTTAGTGACACCAGCGATCACCTGGCTGACTTTAAAAGCACCTCCTCCAAAGAGGGCCAAGAAAGAGATGAGACTGAGGACATGGAGACAGAGCCTGGTCTTTCTGTGCATGACAGCTTGGCAAAGATGAAAGCCGCCTATGCAAACTTGATCTCGAATGCCTCATGGTCAAGCATCACAAGGGACATTATAAAAAGCAAACAAGTTAATGTCAGCAACAACAGTACCACAAGTAACCACAAGGGGAGTAATAGCCTTATGAATAGTCATGCAGCTAACAGCAGTGGAAGCAGTAGCATTACCACGGCTAGTGTTAGTGCCACAACCAGCACGACTCCAAGCAACACATCTGCCAATGCCACCACTTTAACCAGTAATAGCAATGGAAATGTAAGTGGAAGCAGTAGTGGAAGTGTCTCTTACGACTGGCACCAGGCTGCACTCGCTAAAACATTACAGCATACACCATACCACCTTCTACCAGAACCCAGTCTGTTTAGCACAGTGCAACTGTACCGGCAAAACAATAAGCTGTATGGGCCGGTATTTACTGGTGCCAGTAAATTTAGATGCAAGGACTGCAGTGCAGCTTATGACACACTTGTAGGCCTCACAGTACACATGAATGAAACAGGCCATTACCGTGATGACAATAAAGATCAGGAGGATGACATGGGCAAGAAATGGTCCAAGCCAAGGAAGCGTTCTTTAATGGAGATGGAGGGCAAAGAGGATGCTCAAAAAGTCTTAAAATGCATGTACTGTGGACACTCATTTGAATCTCTGCAAGACCTAAGTGTCCACATGATCAAAACAAAACACTACCAGAAAGTGCCTCTCAAAGAACCCATGCCAGCGCTTGCCTCAAAGCTGGTTCCCTCTACCAAAAAACGAGTGTTTCATGACCTAGTGTCTCCCTGCTCACCTGAGTCCAGCACAATAGGTGTTCCACTAACAGAATCCACACCCACCAAAGACCAAAAGGTTTCTAACCCCTATGTTACTGCTAACAATCGATATGGCTATCAAAATGGTGCAAGTTACACCTGGCAGTTTGAAGCCAGAAAAGCCCAGATCCTCAAGTGTATGGAATGTGGCAGTTCCCATGACACCTTGCAGCAGCTTACTGCTCATATGATGGTGACAGGACACTTTCTCAAAGTGACCAACTCTGCCTCAAAAAAGGGGAAACAATTGGTGTTTGACCCAGTGGTGGAGGAGAAAATTCAGTCCATCCCTCTTCCACCAACTACCACACGTCTACCAGTTCCAACTATCAAGTCACAAATAGAGTCTCCATTACAAACCTCTACAACTGAAGAGAGGAAGGTTTCACAAGAGGAGAAAAAAGAGGTAAATGAGCCAGAGAGGAAAATTAAAGAAGAAAAGGAAGACCCATCTGACAAACTGGATAATTCTGAAAAACCTGGCCAATACAAATATCTCAGAGAAGAGGATTTAGAAGAAACCCCAAAAGAGGGTCTTGATATTCTGAAGTCTTTAGAAAATACTGTTTCTAGTGCAATCAGTAAGGCTCAGACAGGTACCCCTACATGGGGGGGTTATCCAAGCATCCATGCTGCCTACCAGCTCCAGGGGTCAATGAAGTCTCTCTCTTCTGTCCAGAGTGTCAAAATGCAACCCACATTCAGTGCTAGCAGCTTGAAGTCTTTGTCAGCTGAAACCAGTGCCCTCATCCATTCCCCAGAAAGTCCATCCCCACCTCCAAACCATAAGAGCAATGTCTTAGCTATGGAAGAGTTAGTGGAGAAAGTCACAGGAAAAATTGTGTCTAAAAAGGAAAAGGAGGAAAAGCCTATTGATCGCATCTCAAAACATTCCTCTGCACCGTCACCATCACCTGTAGCCAAGGAGAAAAAAGAATTTCTTCAGCCAACTGACCTTAGCAGGCCTACAAAGAATGGCATCGCTGAGGAGACTGAATCCGTTGGTAAAGAAGGGGAACAAATTGAGAGTCATGCAGAAACTCCAGAAAAGAATGGAATGGACACCCTAAAAAAGCAAGTCAGCAATGGATGCAGTAGTTTGGGAATAATCACTGACCACTCACCAGAGCAGCCTTTAGTTAACCATCTCAGTGCACTGCAGTCCATCATGAACACTCACTTGGGCAAGGCATCTAAAACTGTCAGCCCATTATTAGATCCATTAGCAATGCTGTACAAAATCAGCAACAATATGGTGGAGAAACCTTTTTACAGTCCAACTCAGGTTAAGCAAGTGGAGTCCATCAATAGATACTATGACAATGAAGACCAGCCAATAGATTTGACAAAATCCAAGAGCAGTAATGGGCGTCCAAACAACAGCTCCTCCACTGTCATAAGCAACAGTAGCAACAGCAGCACTCCTAACAGTAATCGCCCAATTCTTTCCAACTTATCTGAATCGCTGTCTTCCCCTCTGAGGGAAAATGCCTTGATGGACATCTCGGACATGGTGAAAAACCTCACAGGTCGTCTGACACCAAAGTCATCAACACCCTCTTCTATCTCTGAGAAGTCAGAAGCAGATGGCAGTGCTTTTGAGGATGCCCTGGAGGACTTCACTCATGTTCAAAAGAGGAAAGGGAGGCAGTCTAACTGGAACCCTCAGCATCTGCTGATCTTACAGGCTCAGTTTGCATCCAGCCTTCGTGAAACTCCAGAGGGGAAGTTTGTCATCACTGACCTGGGTCCTCAGGAGCGTGTACATATCTGTAAGTTCACAGGTCTCTCAATGACCACAATCTCTCACTGGCTTGCCAATGTTAAGTACCAGCTCAGGCGGACAGGCGGGACCAAGTTCCTAAAGAACATTGACTCTGGCCAACCTCTGTTCTTGTGTAGTGACTGCGCCTCCCAGTTCAGAACTCCCTCCACTTACATTAGCCACTTAGAATCGCATCTAGGCTTCAGTTTAAAGGACCTGTCAAAGTTGTCTATAGACCTCATGAGAGAGCAGCAAGCAGTCACAAAAATGATAACAGACAAGACATTCAGTTCGCTCGGCTTGAACGAGGATGACTCTAATTCCATCTATCAGTGCAAACTGTGCAATAGAACCTTTGTCAGCAAACATGCAGTTAAGCTGCACCTCAGCAAAACGCATGGCAAGTCTCCAGAGGACCACTTGATCTTTGTGTCTGAGCTTGAAAAGTTAGATAAAGCATAGAGGAGCAGGCCAGTGGCAGTGAAGTGACTAACTTAAGAATCATTGCACTACATCACTGTTCTGCACTGCATCCCGAACTGAGCCTTCAGTCAAAACTGATTAAAACTTTTGTTGTGCAACTGCCTGACTGGACCATGATCTGTCTCGCCTTTTCAGTTGTTGCTGTTTTTTCACTCTGTTGATTTCTATATCTTACTTTGTATTGTATTTATATGTGTTAATTATGTGCATGTTTTTTTTCCCTAATTGATTCTGGATTTGATCAAATTTTCCACTGTTTGTACTTTGTGGAATCGAGAATGAGACCAGCATGGTATCCATGGGCATGGTCAAAAAAAAGGCTGTAACACATGAAAACAAGTAGTTGTAACAAGTGCCACATGAATTTCGTTGAATCAATCATCCCTTATACATGAAATAACTGAAACATTAGGAAAACAAACATGCAGAAGCTATAAAGAATATAGAGAGAGTATAGATTTATTGTTTTGAGCTCTAATTACCAAGTTGGACTTTATACCAACACCCCCTTTAATCATGGAAAATATACAGAAGCCAGCATTGTATCTTTAAAACCTCAACAGACAACGATTGACTGGCTGCTTCTGATGATACACTTTGTGTCACAAATTATTTAGTTTTAACATATTTGTTAAATCAGTTGGTTTTGTTGTTAAGTATTTTTTTTTACTGTAGCAATTTGGAAATGTATGCTTTGGTACTGACTTTTCTCTTTCTATAGGTTTGCTTCGATTTCAACTTGTAAAGACTTATTCAAATCCTTATATACAGTACATATATATTTAAATGATCTGCAATGATGTACATGTACATTTTTTCATCATCATATCTTGCCAGTTGCCGCAGCTTTGTTTGTATGGTGTGCATTCTTTTATATTGTCATTTTATATATAGTAAACAAAAAGGAAATAATATGTAAATAGATATATATGCAGACGGTATGTGAACAGTAGCGCTGACGTTCATCCTTTTGGTCCTCCAGTGTGGTTAATATTAATTGGTTTGATGGAATGCATCCTCAGATGCACATTATGCCTGAATGAAAAAGAGCAATGCACAACAGGAAAACCGGTGCATTTCAATGTTTTTAATCATACCATTGTGAAATGTCTCATCAACTCATAAAAAAATATTGTTTTTGTCTCTCAATTGTAAAATAAATCCTGACATTTCTTGACTAAATCTCCACTCTCTAATTGTTCTGTTCAGATAATGTAGTTATGGGATGATGCCATTCTCAGCAAGTGAAAGCTTTTGGAAAGGTAAAATGTAGTACATTGGACTATTCATAAGTTAGTCTTATGGGTGAACCTTTAAATCCCATTGAGAATAAGCTTCATCCAAATACAACCTGAGGAACAGAATTAGTCCAAGAGGACTTGGCTAGACCATTTTAAACCGGGGTCCTAGAATGTCTGTAAAATGCTAATCATTCATTGTAATTGTGCTCAGAGTCGTGGTTGTTCCAGAGCATATATTATAGCGTGCTAAAAGCAATTTGGTCTTCTTATTGCTATAGTTCTGAGAGGTAGGAAAAACTTACACACAGACCCAGAAAAAAATCTCAAACTCTAAATAGACAGTAACCCAACCTCCGTAACAAACCAGCGATCCAGTAATGCTCCCAGCACCACCGGGCCATCCTGCAAAAAGATGTTCATGTTCCACAATAAAATCTGTGGGTTTTGGTTTGAATGAGCTAGAGATTGAGCCAACGATCACTGTAGTGATTAGCACTGTTGCCCCACACCTCCAGGGTCGTCAAGGCTTCCAAAGTCCCAACTTTGGGTCTGTATGTGTGGAGGTTGCATGTTTTGTCTATGCTTGAATAATTTCCTCCAGGTACCCTGGTTTCCTCCCACAATCCAAAGGCATTCATAGTAGGCTTATCTGTGTTCCGAAATGGCCCAGTTTGCAAGCATGTACCCTCTGATGGACTGGCACCCTGTCCAGGGAATACACCACCTTGTGATGGGGTCCAGGCCCCCTGTGACCCTGCACATATAGAGAATGAGTGAGTGAATGTTTAAGTGCAGTAAATATTTGAGTTGCATGTAAATGAAGGAAAGTTTCCAGGCACAAATGCTGCTTCAAATAGTCATTTGCCAAAAAATAGTAGAGCACCTTCGGATTTAATGCACTGTCGTTAAATGTGTCTATCCAAGCCTGCAGGCAGAAACAGACACAGATCAAGATCCCTCTTGTGTTAAGGAATTTAACACAGTGCCTGTACATATTATATGTAAATTACTATAATCACAATAAATGTTACAATGGAAGTACCTGGAGAGCCAACCAAGACATCAGCAGATAGATGCCATTTAAGCAGATTTGCATACCTTTTGCCTACTACAACAAATATTTTTCCACTGGGTATTTCTCTAGGTTTTCTGACTTTATAGGAAAATGTCCAATATCTGTTGGGAATCCAACAATTTACTCTTTTCAACTCAATTACTGGGTGATTATGCTTATGGACACCAGGGCTTTAGAGCGTTAGAAAACCTAAGGGAGCCAATGACTGATATACATGGTGTTTGCACAATAATCTAATCCTCCATTCGCACAGCTTTGGGGAGTTGCTGTGGTAAACCTCTTGTTAGTTGTCCTATTTGAGAATACAATCTCACTCAAATTGGCATGTTTTGATTTCCCAGTAGTGCCATAGCGTGTATGCCGAGCCTTCGCCACAAAGTTCTGCTTTTTCTTCAATTACTGCAATTTGTCATTCAAATGGCCCTTGCTGCAAGAAATTTACCTTGGATTTTGTTAGAAGTCAAATTGTGCACTCGTTAAAATAAAATACGTTTTTACCACCGAGGTCATAACACTGTGTTTCAATTATTTATTTATTTCATTTTTAAATTTAAACTCATGTGCTGATTGAAGAGGGAAGGAGATTTAAAAGTTTATGCCATCCGTTTAATTCAAGCGGAGGTGCGAGCAAACCTTGAGACCAAATCGCAAGTTAAACAGACTTAACTATGCATGAAGTCACAGTTTTGCCTCCAGAATAACAAGATGAAAGAAACATTGTTATTGAAATCATAGCTTTCGGAGACTTAGCAGATTCAGGTGTATTATTAAATTAAGCCTTCTATTTTTCCAGACACATCGGTACGTGACTCTGAGTGAAGATAAAGAGGGCACGCTAGGTTTCTCTCCAGAGGAATTTCACAGAGCGACTTCCTGCCTGCCTGCCATTTACTTTTACATTTGCCCGAGGCATTGCGTCGAGAAACAATAGAATAACGCCGTGTTCCACACTGAAGCGCTTTACACTGAACACGGCTGGAGTTCTACTGTATATAAGTGGTGAAGCTTAAGGTTGAAACGTTGAAGACAACTGTGAGAGTAAACACTTGGAGATTGAGAGATTTATCTGGCCTCGTAGATTTGTTTTGCTAGTCTTTTTTGTATGTATAATTCCATATTCACGGGCATAAAGCAGAATTAGAATAATACATTTTTTGTCTGCTTTCTGAATAAAGTGTTGCTGTCTCATACTGATAAGCAACAAAGATGCAAATTCCTCGTATGTGACTGTTTTTTTTTTTAGCTCAATCTTTTCTTCTAATTCTAGTCAATATTTTCACGCTGAATCTAAAAAAAAATTATTGATTCACTCAAAAAATGTCTTAACCCATCTTAGCCAACAGTATCACATATTTTTTTAAAGGATTCCTTACTGATAATAACCATGTTGTCCTCTTAAATGAGTAACAGGGCTAAGGAATACATTTATTTATTTAATCCCAGAATTATTTAGTACACAAAAAGTGCCTTATTATCATATATTTTAACAGCACAGACTGTTCTAAAGATTTATAATTTTTTTAATTAAAAAATTAAAAAATGTTCAATCTATAGATTGGGTAACAAGGTTTGTATTTTGAAACTGATCTCATCATCCAGTATCAGAATATCATTGACAATATTGGCGGAAAAAAAAAAATCTTTGTAAATTTGAATGAGAACTTCTTGTAATTTGTTAAACCATTCCATGTAAAAACAAACAAACAAAAAAAAAAACATTCATTTCAGCATGGCTGGGTGAACGTTGTAAAACTAAATTGCACCGTTTTATATGTTTCAAGCTTGCAATGTTACATAGATTCAAGCATTAATTCATAAAATTAGTATTAATTAAAATTAGTATTGTAATTATTATTTTTCAAAGTAAAGTGTAGTTACAACAATGTCTAAATATTATAAAGGTTTTAACAATAATTGAAATTATTTATCTTTAGCAAGCACATGTACAGTACATAGTGTGCTATAAAATATTTTTTTTGTGTTACTTATAAACTTAAGAGATAAGTTCATGGTGCTGCATCAAGTAAAGAAAACAAGGAGATTTAAGGTAAATGGAACTGGGTTAATAACCCCTCTAAAACCTGGAAGGATAGTGCTGAGCCATCAACTTTGTGGAAAAAAAAAATCATGAATGAAGATCACTTAGGGCGGCGTGGTGATTTAGTGGTTAGCACTGTTGCCTTGCACGTCCAGGGTCCAGGTTTGATTCCCGCCACGGGTCTGTGTGCATGGAGTTCGCATGTTCTCGGTGGGTTTCCTCAGGGTGCTTTAGGTTTCCTCCCACAACCCAAAAACATGCAGATTAGACTAATTTGAGTTCCCAAATTGCCCATAGTGTGTGAATGAGCGTATGTGCGTGTGTGTGCCCAACAATGGATTGGCACCCCATCCAGGGTGTACCCTGCCTCATGGTGTACCTAAGTCTCCTGGGATATGCTCCAGGCCCCCCATGACACTGTGTAAAGGATAAAGCGGTATAGACATTGAGTGAGTGAGTGAGTGAGTGAGTGAGTAGACATCACTTAACTACTTGGTGAAGTTGCATACTTAATGGTTAAAACTACTCATGAAAGTAAGAGCTTTTCCAAACGCACACGGAAATGATGAGAACTCACGGTATTGGGAACAGCTGTGTGACCATAAGAAAACCACTTGTTGTAAGACTAATAAAAAAAAAAGTCTTCACTTTGCTAGGGAGCATAAAGATTGGACTTTGGAGCAATGGAAAATGGTCACGTGGTCTGATGAGTCCAGACTGACCCTGTTCCAGAACGATGGGTACAACAGGGTAAGAAGGGATGACCATGAAGCGAGGCACCCATCATGCATAGTGCCCTCTGGAGGCAGTGTTATGATCTGGTGTTGCTTCACTTGGTCAGGTCTAGGCTTAGCAATGTTACGTAGGACAAAAAAAATAACAAAATAAAATGAAATTATTAATGTACTGAATGACCAGGGTATCGCTTAAATGGAGTGTTTCTTTCCTGATGGCACAGGCATATTCCAGGACTCAGATTGTGAAAGAGCATGAGGAATGATTTTCACACATGAACTGGTGAAAATTGGCACAAAAGTGTCACCTCAATCATGCAATCTATGAACTTCACATATAGATACAGTGTTAACAGTGGTACTATTTTAAATGTTCATGTGACAGCACACTATTATACCCATATGGCCATATCGTCAGCAACTGCTAGTACAACGTTCAGGGGGGGGTGTCTGTAGATCTAATAATTCACAGAGACAGCTATGGGAAAAAAGTTCCTGTACGTACACAAAATCAATTAAATAAAGGCCTATTCATGTCTTTAAAATCCACTTTCTCTCCCGAATGTTGTTTAGCCTGAAATTGTTTTTTCGAAAATGAACCGCATTTAGGTCTATCTCACAGGCAGATGATAGCTGTCAAATGAATCAGATCAAGTAAAATTGAATCACAGTTGAGCACACAGAAGAAAACAAAGGCTTGTCAGCTAAATACACGAGGCTGATAAATTGTGAGGCCATTTTGATCGACAGGCCTAGAACATATCGTACATTTCAGCGAATAAATACTTTGCATCCCTTCCTGTGATGGACTGTGAGATCATTGCAATGAGAATTATTTGAAGTTCCTTTAAGAATTGACGCACGCCGCGATAGAAGTCGGCACCGTAAATGGTTGTGTTGCTGTCAAAAGTGAGCCGTGTTTGGAGATGGGATGTGTGAGTTATTCATCGGAGCGAGGACGGCGCTGTGAAGAATGGAGATGTGACAAAATCGCTCCTTTATCGAATAATGATGGCTGACACAGGGCCTAATGGATGCAGTGTTTTTAATCTTGGCTCCGTGATGGACTCCGCTGGCAGGCCTACAGGTGTGCTGTGACAGCCCGTCTCTTCTCTTACTCATCACTTACACACGGCAGACAAGACTTCATCCTTCTTTTTCCGAAAGCACTGGCACTTCTGATTTAGAAAAGCACAAAGAGGGCCTAGTATTCTCTGACCCTGAGCATTAGGCTGGGTGACCTTCTTCAGCTTGCTAAATCATGTAGAAACCACGTGAGACTTTGGAAGGAAGGTGCCAGGTTTCTGTACATCTCGACTACCTAAACTTCTCGTGTAGCGCATATCATGCGATATCTCTCGGATGCTAACAAGCCAATGTTCCATACTGGTGCTGTCCACCTACACAGTGAGTCATCGAAAGATTCTGATATTTTCAAACTTCAGGCAAAATAAACACCTCACACCAACCCCACGCAAGTTGTTCTATCAGCTTCATTCGACACTATTAACTCGTCTTGATACTCTGAGTAGGATGGGATACCCTTGGGTTGCAACGATGCTTCAGTACTTCTTACATCCTCTGTGAAGTGCTCTTTTATAAGTGGGGCGGCCTGGGAAAACTATTCAGAAGGACAAAACTTCACTTTTCTATATATATATATATAGGTCTATTTCTAAACAAATGCTCTCTTGAACTGTAATATGTTGCTATTTTGTATGTATTATAAACATTATCTGTACTCACCTCTATTTCATCACCAGAGGCAAAAGTCATTCATGGCATCTAAACAGTAGTTCCATTATAATCTCTGTTTACATCAGTGGGAAAGTAGAAATTAACTTATTCTGTCATTTATAAAACTTGAACAATCTGCACACAGATTGGGAACGTACCCAGGGATGAAACCTGAAAAAGGATACCTCCGATTTTACGGGTCACCGTATGTTTATTGAACTTGTTTTAAGCTGAAGTGTTTTTTTGATTTTTAAGATTAATTCATAAAAAAAAAAACCTGCACAGTTAGTTTAACACATTATTGCAGATATAATGCAGCTTATAGTATACAAGCAATATGATTTTATGCCACACAGTGTAGGTGTATAGTATCAGTCTGCTTTAACCTGGAACAAGTCTTCAGAAGCAGAAGCTATGTAAAACAGTCAGAATTGTGAGGACACCTACAAAGTGCAAAGCACAATGTTTAATCCTTTGAAGTCAGATGATTATGAGTTGATATTGAATATATATATATATTTGTAATAAATTAAAAGGTTAATGTTTCATCATCAACCAAGTACTAGTTATACAACGTATATCTGAATGAATCCTGTACCAAGCAATGCCTGAACTAGAGTAATAAATATTATAATAAACCATATACAATTGTAGACAATAGCAGCCAGGTTAACTCTGAAGAACAATGCTTATAATGTTCATTGTGCAATGCCCAATGTTAGCACCAAAATTCATGTAAAATTAAAAAGACATTGTATTTTAACCAATTTGAACAATAAGTTATCATCTCGTAATGAAAAATAAGGTGATTACTATGAGCTTCATCTGCAGGCGGATTGAAAATGTATCAATTAAGCCAGACTTCACGTTTATAACCATTAGTTATAACAAGGTTTATAAGGTGATAAGAATAAATTCAGATGCTTCAGTGTCACATGATGTGGGCATTACTTTACCTCACTTTTATTATTATTATTATTATTATTATTATTATTATTATTATTATTATTATTATTATTATAAAGACTAAAAGTTTATATAATTTAACTTTAGATTAACTTTAGCTATTATGAGCTACCCTCTGCACATGCATGGTGTAGATTATGCAGTGTTTCTGATGTGATGCTGTGGGAGCAGTACAGCCATTGCAACAGGGGTACCAGAATCTAAGCTACTAAAATACTGATTAAAGTATTACTGGAAGAAAAATGCAAGTTTTGTCATAACCCAGTTATTTTGTATGTTATATATATACAAATTTATCCTCAACAATATCCAGAGACTTTTTTTATTCCGCCACACATACTGACTTCGATCGGATGTTAACGGAATTATTTTTGTCAGATAAGGCCATTTAAAAAATAAATAAATCTGGACTATACAGTATATATATATATATATATATGAACAATTTTTGTGCGTTAATACTTCTATAAGACTTGAGCAGAAAGCAACATCTCTTCCAGACCTCCCCATTTCATTCCGATGCCTTCAATTTTATCAAATTCCCCTCAGCATGAAGACTATTTATTCTCACTCCTTAGTCTTGTTTTTGTAATTTTCAATTCCTTGTTGAATGTTAAACATTTGATTCAAATCGGGCAGAGCTCTCTTTAAAGCAAACATGTTATAATTTCAAACCTCCTTTCCTGTGGTGGCTGCACATATTTTCCACTTAAAGTGATTTACTGACATGCATTCATGAGTGAATGATTGAATTTTGCCAGGCCTGAGTGATATTTGCACAGCATGTAATTGCAGAGGGCGGCATACCGAACAAAAGCCTCTGCACATGTTGCTATGGGATTTCAGTGCAATCTCTTCTTAAATTGGTGTTTTAAAAAGAAAAATGAGAGCAAGTGAGAAATAAAGACAGAGAGATTGTGTGTTGGCAAATTAACAATAAGAAAAGATGGATCAGTATGGAGCTGTACCCATATTTATGAAGAAATATATAATGAAATTTCTGTCCCTGGTGTTCTTACCAGGAAGTTATCAGTGCCGTGGGTATATTTGTACATACTTGTCTTGTAGGATACATGACAGCTCTCTACTAGACACATGCTCATGGGTTGCATGATGTAAGCATACTATGACTACATACATACACATATAACTCAAGTCATTGTTATCATAATTCATGCAAAAATGCATGCGTTTGGGCTGTATTAGCATGTTAAACCATGCATCAGAAGTGTACGTACTGTATATGTGAGAGCGCTCCTCCTCCCTTTGGATGTGAGGGAAAATTTTAGCCCTCAACGCCACACTATCTTCTCCAGTACTACAAAGAGCACTTGCATGTCCACCCTACCGCTAGCTTAACCTGACACTAGCGCATGCTACTTTCCACATGCCTTTGCTTGTTTTGGTTTGTTTTAATCGGATGGAAGGGTCCTACCGACATTGACATGCCTTGGCTCACAGATCCACACACATACACACTCGCACTCATGCATACAGTCAGAAGGACAGTGGGCTGTCCGGCGCAGCATCATTAGCTCAGTGGAGACATGGCGGCCCTGACACATGTCGGACGCTTGCGCATAATTTGGAGGTAACACCACGTTTGTGTGCAGGCATGCTGTCAGCCGTACAGCAGGAGCAGAGGACACTGAGACGGGGGGGAAATCTGTGCGAGGAAGAGATGGAAGGGTTTTATATGGGGGAGTTCTGCTGGGCTCAAACGACTGCTTCCCCTTGACGCTAGAGAAGCGGAGGGGCTGCGTTTCAAAAAGCTACCGCAGCGATCATAGTCTCCGTCCAAGAGAGGACCTGCCAATGTGGTTCCTCCTCAAACAGGGCCTAGCTCGGATTCACTATTTGGCAAGTTAGACATCACCTTTCAGGCCAGTGCCAATTGTCATGCAATTGAATCAGCATAATTTGACAGATAAGACATGGCTGGTTACTTTATGTCGCCACAATGCTGCTTATTTCTGGTCGGGACGAGCAACAAGAAGAGCCACGAGGATCAAATGTAAAAAAGAAAGCATTGTAGGACACATAGCTGTTCCCCATCCTCTGACATCTACTGTGCAATAAATAGAAACATTCTTTACAATGAAGGCCATCCATTCTTATATACTTTAATTATGTCTTAGCGAGCACCCATAGTTCATCTTATATGTACAGTATGAAAACCTTCACATTGCATCCACAGACAATCGATCAACGTTCAGAATAAGCTCTTCCTGTTTTCCAGCCCAGCGCTTAATGTATGCAGCACTGTTGCTCCGTAGGTATTTTGTCCCCTTCATCCATCAATCTATCCATGCATTATGCATATCAGGGGTCATATTGGTGGCTGCCTCCTCCTGCACAGGCGCTAATCCTTATCTTAAGTGTAATAACAAGATTAGCCAAGGTACGAGGGGCTTACAGAAGGTCCTGGTTTGACCACAGCAAGGTTGACAAGGCCAGGTCAGTGAGGAGATCTCGAGAAACACTCCACCGAGCCCAGCTCATTGATTACCTTAACACACTACACAGGCCTGGGGTTGGGTCTAAGTAGTATTTGGAGTCAGATAAATGGCAGCTAGCCACCCACAGCGGGGGCCAATGTCATGCAAATCGTGCCGCATAAGTTGAGGTTGGTCAAGCTGTGATTAAGAATGATTTTAGGCGCTTCGTTTTTTGGCCCTTGCTGAGTGGTATAATGTCACCCAATTGTTTAATGGTTTAAAATATCAATTAGACAAAAGCCTCCAGTGTTTCTATACTCCATGGACGTTTAATGTCATAAGAGGTATTTCGGATGTGGAAGGTCAAAGGGTTAAACTGACTGAATTGCACGGATGCAGAACAATCAGAATTCACACAGTCTGGAGTCAGAAATACCTCAAAGCATTTAAAGATACTTTAGTTCTCATGAGGCTACTGTAAATGTCCTATAAAGCCTTTCAATTTCTGGGCTGATAATTTTGTAATTGTAATTGTTTTAGAAATGTCTAAAATATTGATATGGCAAAGATTTCTGAAAGTAATCGTTGATTCCAGAGCTGTGTAACAGGCAAGAAATTTTTTTCTTTGTCACATTTAGTAGTGGAAAATACCAGCTTTTCTAATGATAGCCAGAACGTCAGTTTCCCAAGTCACTAGCTTTCATGCTTATTCATAAGGTCAGTAAATAAATTACCTCCAAGCTAAATCTCTGCTAAAAGGTGAATGCAGTGCACTGTTGTTCCCGTG
This sequence comes from Clarias macrocephalus, assembly GCA_011419295.1. NCBI lineage: Eukaryota > Metazoa > Chordata > Actinopteri > Siluriformes > Clariidae > Clarias > Clarias macrocephalus. The sequence goes on from JAAGKR010005898.1 coordinate 29,118, forward strand.
AACATTGGGCGAGTGCAATGTCTGATCCTTGAAAATCGACAGATAACTTGTAACTTTGGAGTTATTGCCACATCCCCAGTCCCACATGTTTGGGACATTAAAGAAGTTTCTGGGAGAAGACTGTGTCCTGAGAAAACTTATATATATATTTTTATATTATTATAAAAAAAAAAATTATTTTACTTTTTTTAACTACTGTATTTATTTATTTATTTGTTTGTTTATTTATTTATTTTATTTTTTACTTTTTTTAACTACTGTGTATATATATATATATATACACCCCCCCCTTTTTTTTAACTACTGTGTCCTGTTATTCGAAAAAACAATCAAAATGTTTTGACTTGAAATCCCCTTGTAATACTACAGGTCTTTAAAGTCCTTTAAAGTTGTTATCACCATTATCAAGTCTACACCTGAATGAACATAATGGTTGGTGTGTGTAAACAGTCTGACTCCGACTCCTGACTCCTGAGAATGTGTCCATTTTTCATCGAGTCCTGTATGCATGAACATCCTGAATGCGGAAATGCCCCGAATGTATGTGAGGTCTATAAACACATCAGCAGTTAACATTTTTTATTCGTCAAAAGGACATGTCCCATATCTGTCAGGGACAGATGTTCGCTGATGAATGATATATGCACGCTCAGGACGACATGGCTGACTGCTGTGGGCGCTGATGTTTAGAGTCTATTAATTTTACAGTGCAAGTTGGAATTATCCATCTGCTTAAAGGTTAACTGCCTCCTTGCTTGTGAAGAGTGCATTGCTCAGTCACGGCCCATGTTGAACGCGTAGACGAAGCATGGACAACGTTTATTCGAGTCTACCGGGCACATCGAGTGAAATAACAGCAAGGGCCCATTAATGAACGTCAATCACGGCGTGTCGCGCCTCTGTTTTATCGGCTCGGCTCGGCTCGGACATATGCGTCTTTAAGAGATGTATTAATAGGGAGACAAACAATCCACTTAATGCCCAAAGTGAAGCGGAGAGGCGTTTTTACAAGTCTGCAGATGAGCTTCTCTTTCATAGATGCTGTCTGTGTGCTGATTTAGTGCACCGGCTGCCACTCGCCTGTCAGTCGGCCAGAGTAATCTCTCTTTGTCATCTGCCAGAGGGGGTGAAGTTCATCTTTGCAATAACGTTAAATGCACCGGTGTTCCCTGTCTCATGCATATGAATGGATAGATATAAATAGGGAAGTTGAGGAGTAGATAGATCGTGTGGGTGTCACTTCAAACTTCCTCATCATCCATAATAAAAGCATGTTGTGCCATGCTTCGCAAGGAGCTTATTGCTTTCTTAGAATCTTCTAGTTCAGGACCTCTTTTAAGGCCTTTTGGACTGCACACAATAGCAGACATTTTTACACCTTAAAGTGGCAACAATGATTTTTCCATCAGATACCAGTTCATCAGATACTTAATACTAACTTGTGCTGAACTAACATCACTGAGTGGATATAATATGGACATCTTAGGTTCTGTCTTCATGTAGTTTTTTATGTTCTTCCTACTGTAGATCACCTGTTTTTTTTCTCCAGGGGTTAGGGTTAGGGTTAGGGTTTTTAGGTTGTAGGTTTTAAGGGTGACACATTTACCATCATCTCTTCATTTGATAGAAAATTAACTAGAACTAGAACATCCCAAGATTCTTCATATCATTTGCAACCTGCTGTAATAGTCTGATATGCACCATATTGGATAAATGTTATAATAAATGTAGGCCATGGTGCCTGTCATGTGAGAATAATAAGCAAAATAATAATAAAAAAGAAATATATCAAGCCTTAGCTAATAATGGCCATGAAGCAAGATTAAAAAAATAAATAAATCCAGCAACAGAGGCACTAATAAAAAAAGAGCTTTCTCTGAAGTGTGTTTCTTTAACACCTCTCGGCAGACTCCGCTGTAACACGGCACTATTTTTATTGACACCCTTTGAAAAACAACAACCACAAGGCAAGCTGTCACTCATGTTTCCCCTTTTCGCTCTCTTCAAATCTGAGAGGCAGGGCCTGCTCTATCTCCAACATGTCTCAGTCACTGCTGCCTCCACTCCCGGGCTGACACGTCCCTTCGCTGCTCGTTGTCACCTCACATACACACATATACACACGCGCGCGCACACGCTCTTCGACGCGCAACACTTCCAATGGCGCACACGCCCACACACACACACACACATACACACGCACGCACACACAATGTGTGACAACTCCAGCGCAACACACAAAGCTATACGCATACACACACAACCACGTGGCGAGTTAATTCCCGCCCGCGTATGTTTCTTTGTCCACATTCGGCTGGTGTTAACCCAAACCGAGATGCCAAGGGGGGAGGGGGGGGGGTGCAAGAGAGGAGGGGGGGATGACAAAAAAGGAAGACAGACAGACAGAAAGAAAGAGGAAAATTGAGCTTCAGCATGTGCCAAAGTCGGCGCTGCCAGTCAGCGACACGTATTTTGACAATCATAGGCTGTCATCACTCTGTGATCAGAACTGTCAGAGCCGAGGCGGCCAGGAGATGAGCCGAGAACTGGCAATCCTCACTTTTCCTCCTCACAAAGCACTGTCAGAAGAGTCACTTCTGGTATTTATACACACATACGTACACACACCCAGCAAGTCGACAAATCAAACATGTCACCCAAGCCATGTGCGACACACAAAGAATGATGAACAGATCGGGGGGTTTGAAAGTTGGAAAAGGCATATCTGTCTAAAAATAAGCTGTAGCATGACATTGTTTCGCATGAGAGACACATTTTAGGCAGCATGCTTAATGTTTTAAAACTGGCCTTACTGTACATATATGTATAGTGTCTCTGTGCATTTTTACACAAGGTCCGTGTGTGTGGGCGTCCGTAAGATTCTCTGGTTTTGCTCCCGTCTTTATAAAACATACCAGGAGATGGATGATGGAACAATGATGCTAAACTACCCTTATGTGTAAATGAGCTTGTGAATAAGTGTGCATTGAGCATGCTATGAACTCGTGGCTAATTCAGGGTCTACTTGCCTTACAACCTTAATATTTTTGATAATGGATTGATCAACCCTAAAGTGCTTACTAAAGATACTCACTCACTCACTCATCGTCTATACCACTTTATCCTGTATTCGGGCATGAGGCGGGGTACACCCTGGACAGGGTGCCAATCCATTGCGGAGCACACACATACACACACTCATTCACACACTACGGGAACGCCAATTAGCCTAAACTGCATGTCTTTGGACTGTGGGAAGAAACCGGAGTACCCAGAGGAAACCCACCAAGTACGGGGAGAACATGCAAACTACATCCACATAGAGATAGGAATCGAGCCTGGCCGGGAGGTTATTGAAGATAAATTGTGAAAAAGTGTGCATGTGGTGGTATATTGAAACCAAAAGTTTTTTTTTTCTTTGCAAAGACCATACTTTGCCATTAACATAAATCTATTTTCTGCTGATGATGATCTAACACTCAATCCAAAGAAAAGCCCTCAAACTCTCTTAAAACACTGCCCGACCAAAAAGAAAAATGTCACTCTCTCTAATATTTAATTGGACCGCCTTGTGATTTGATTACAGATGTGGCATCCTTTCGATAAGCAAAAGCAATATCACAACATTTATTTTGGCCCAGAGTAGAATCATTCATTTCTCTCTAACACCTTGTTTTGATGATGGGAGAGTTGCACATCTCAAAGGGGGTCAAGGTCTGGACTCTGTGGTCGCCAATCCATGTGTGAAAATGGGATCAGGGAAGAAAAAAATAAATCCATTGAAGGATGAACATGATCAGTATATTCCGGTAGTCAGCTGACCTCATTTTGGGCACAGAATGTTGCTTAACCTAGATCAGAGAAACAAAAACAACCCCAGATCATAACACTGCCCCACAGGCTTGTATGGTAGGCACTAGACATGATGGGTCTGCCTCTCTTCTTACCCTGACGCTCCCAACAATCTTTAACAGGGTAAATCAGGACTCATCACACTACATGACCCTCTTCCAATGATCCACAGTCTATTCATTATGTTGCCTAGCAAACTGAAGCCTGTTTTTACATTAGTCTTATTGTTATGTGGTTTTCTTAAGGCTACACAGCTGTTTAGTCCCAATCCCTCTTCACATTGCGAGTGAGGAAATGTTCTTACTTTCCTATTAAACGTAGCCGTGAGTTCTAACATATAAGTGATCTCTCATCATTTAACCATTTTTTTCCAACCACATTTCTTCATCGAAGACAATAGTTCACTGCAATCCTTCCAGGTTTTGATAATGCCATGGTTACTCAAGCATGGGAGGTTCAGCCATTTTTTTGTGTTCAAATATGAAATTTGACTAATAAAATAAAAAAAAACTGACTGAATTAATTAAAGATTCATTTCCTTTTGACCTTAGCCTGAATAAATATCAGTCAAGTCAGCATTAGATTTGATTTTGTTTTGATAAGTGATTGGAGCTTGTGTTAATGTATGATGTTCCATCTCTATGCATGCATTCAGCCGTTCAAATTGCAGCAAGGCAATTTGCACATAATCTGCGATTATTCGCCTATTCTTAGCAGATGTAGCCTTGTTCATTAGGGGCTGAGACTTCACCGAGGACAAACTGTCACTTGAGCTGATCACCATATAAAACAATAAAGTACTCATCATGGTAGCATCAGAGTTAGAACAAGTAATTCAAAACGACAGCTGTGATTTCTAAAGCCCTGCTTGCCAGGTAGCGATCATTTGTTTAGCATGGCATACATTAGCATTACTTTGTTACCTGGGATCTTCATAGTGCTCTGGGAGAGACGGGGTTAATTTATCTTGTCTACTCAGAGGGCCTGCGGGCGGCAGGAACTGGGTTTTGATCTACGTGATAGACACATGCTTAACACTCGCTGGACAAGCCTGTAAGTAGAGAAACAGAGATAGACAGACACAGCATGTGTGCGAAACAAGGAGGAAGAAAGACAGAGAAAGGGAGATGCACCGTGCCATCTTGTTCGTTTCTCGATGTTCTGTGGGCTTTGTCTATCTCAAGCAAGCAAGTCGGCCCTGGATTTTACTCTTTAGAGAATAAGGAAAGGTAGAGCCCCATTTCCTTCAACCTCTCAGTGCAGTCATGTGAATAGAACATCATGCTCTGAGAGAGTGAGAGCAGACACAAGGAAGAGAGAGTGGGTCGACTAAAAACCCAAATGTAAAATATAATTTTAACACTAGAGACTTGAACACAGAGCCTTTGTCTGGCTTGAACAGCTACAGATTTAAAAAAAAAAAAAAAAAAAAGAAAAAGGAAATGCAATATTTTAGTCTCTTTATTCGCTGTGAAAGCCTTTTAGAGCCATAATGTATTCATACTGTATCTTATAGTATACTAAAGATTGATAACAGAAAACAAACACACATTAGATTTTTTTTTCTTAGGTTTTCCATATGTAATATTTTAAAAGATTCATGATTCATTTATTTTCATGCTTTTTGTCACATGCAGGACAAGTGGCTTTACTCATCAAATGTTATACAGTTACATGCATTTACCTGAATTTAAATGTAATACTATTACTGTATGTACCAAAGTGCACAGTCAGAGTTGTAAATTGGTTATTGTAAAATATAGATACAGATTTTTTGGGGGGGATGAAATGTTGTATACACATACAGTACTGTGTAAGTCTTACGCGCCATACTATTTGTAGTACAAATTTTGTTATATAAGTTTATTACAGTATGTCTGGGGAGAAAAAATCTATAATGAAGACTCCTGGGTTTTGCATGAAAATAGAAAGGAGCGAGTGTGACAAAGTTACCAAAAGAACTCATATTCTTCAGCATGCTCAGTAAAACCTAACAGCTGTTTTACGTAGAATGCTCCACAAATCTGTATCGAACACTACCGCTTATGTTCAAGCAAAGAGTTTCCACAACAAATATTGACTGTTTATTGTTTCTGTTATTACTTAGTGCTTTTTATAGAAGTTTCTTTTAATGTAGAAATGTTTTCAAAAGCATCATTGCATATGGCTTTTATTTGGATGTTCCCAAGACTTTTGCACAGTACTGTAAATAAAACAGCTGTTAGGTTTTACTGAGCATGCTGGAGAATATGAGTTCTTTTGATAATTTGGTCACACTCGCTCCTTTCTATTTTTATGCAAGGCAGGAAAATTCATAATGACAAATTCCTTTCCTATTGTAATTATATGCGCCTCACTTTGTTTTCTTTTTCTTTTAGAACAGACCAAATAAAAATAAATGAACAAACCATCCCTTTAAGTGCTTTGTTCATATTATAATGCTAGGTACAAGATTTTGGTAACAACAAAACAATGAAATAAACATTGAACACAATAAACACAATTTTCTATGAACATTTTCATGTTTATAGGAAATCGATGGTTTAATATGGATATGATGATGATAATGACATCTACACTGATATTCACATATTCATGATTTCATATATCAGGGAATGATTATGGTGAGTGGAACTTATTATTATACATTTTTATAGAATTTTTATAGAATTTTTAAAGAATTATAAATTATTTATCCTATTTAAAGCAATAATGTGGAATGAACATTTCAGGCAAGCATGGGGCAGTGGGATTCCTGCCCCAGAGGGCCTCAATTAGCTCTTGTTGCAGTTCGCATTTTGACCACTAGGTGCGATAATTCCTCAATGGAGCTAAATGGGGCAGTGAGCGCACTGATTCACAACTGCAGGACATCTACAAGATGTAGTATGTCAGTGACATTTAAAATGTGTCGTGTTGTGTTGAACGAGGAGTCTTGATCACGGCTGAAACAGCAGCACTGCTTTATCTGTAATGTAAATCTCATGCTGTGTAATGAGTGACCTTCAATATGAGTTACTAGATGTTTTTATTATTATTATTATTAATGGAGTTATGTGAAACATTAGAACTAAAGTTACAGTACTTTTAATTGAATGGGGATTTTGGTTGTTCTAAAAACTGGTTTCAACATGAAAGCCTGCAAGAATAAGAGTGGAGGATTGAGGACAGAGAGATGTTGGGATATTCCTGAATATGGCACAGATGGCGTTCCCACCTGAACCTTACATTTAGTGACCATAGTTGGCTGTGAAGCACACTTCCAATTGCCCTGAGGTGCTCCTATAAATGTTTCATTATTGCATCAATTTGATTCAGACTCTTTAGTTTGAACCTGCTCCCAGGTGAGAGGCCCTAAAACAAAACCATGCGCGTCTGTTCAGTAACGTGCGTTTTTTTTTTTCCTTTTCTGTTTTTCTTCAGCCCGACTCGAAAGGTGTAGGCAGTGTTTAGCCCCTTCGAATGACAAGAGCTGGTAACTTTAATTAACAACCTGTCACATTATCTTCTCATGGTGAACAACATGTCTTAAAATCAGCCAGCTTCAAGGACTCTCTCAATTCACACACGATAATTAATTAAAAAAAAAAAAAACTTCTGGCTTCTCCATTTAACACTTAAGACGTAGAATAGGAAGGACATGTGAATAATGTCTAGCAGAAAAATCACACACGTTGCACATATGTAAAATATAAAAGTGCATTTTGTCACATGATGCCCTGAAATTGTAAACACACACACACACACACACACACACACACACACACACACACACACACACACACACACACACACACACACACCTCTTCAGTTTTGCACGTGCTTGCTTTGTGAGTCTGATGTAACATAAGAAGAAATCACCTCCCACTTCTTTATCACACTTGAACTCGTCTAGGTGTCGCAAAGCCTCCAGGTTTCTTCTGTCACACAAAAACCCAGGCAGCGAGGAGCTGGCGCTTCGCGTGTTTATCAGAACGGGCCCCGATCTCTTCTTGATGTCTAATTAATGGGGCAGATTCGCACCACAATAAATGCGTATGCAGATGAGTTGTGCGGCTGGCACTAATTTCGTCGAGCGGCGATAACGAGGGCGAGTTAATCTCCTCTCTTTTAACCCCGATTTACTTGATCCACCATAACAAACAAACAGAAATAATAATCCTATTATTGTCTTAATAGCACATTTTGTTCTCTGAAGTGTTTCTGAAGGAACGTCGGCCTGTATTGCGGCTGACAAAACTCGAAATCAATTTCCCGCCATTGTGGCGCTGGCGTTTTATTCTCTGCAATGTTTGTTTAATGTGCATTCTCTCTCGCTCTCTTTTTTTTTATCTACAGCTGTCATTTTTGCTGTTACTTGGACAATAATGAATGATGAGTGCTTCAGCTTGTGTTAGTATTAAGAAGCTTACAATGCTGTCACATGCTGCAAGGAATTCATAGTTGGAAATGCTTCTGTTTTGTTAATAAGCAAATCTGTGGGAGAACGTGAATAGCAGAAAATCACAGCTCAATCAGCGTACAAATGAATGACTTTAAATGTACTGGACAAATATGGTAATGAATTTGAAAATTTGGTTTATAAGTTATCCTTTTCATGCAGAAAGTTTCAGATTCTGATCAGCTACCATTTGCCAGAATGAGCCAAGTCTGACAAACTGGTAGACCATGTTCGCCAGCTGGTGAATAACACTTTCAGGCCAAAATAAATAAATAAATAAATAAATAAATAATTGAGAAAAGTCACACACTCAAAGATTTCATTGAACACTTTTAGCTTTGATTACGGTGCACCGTGTGGTTGGTATGAAAATGATTCCTCGTGCTCCCAGAACCACATTTTCACAATTTGCGTCCTGAAATATGCCCATGCTATCAGGGAAGAAAAAAGTCCACAGATGTGATAACCTGGTCATTCAGAACATTCAGGTCATCAGCTGACTTCAGTTTATTGCCACATAACATTGCTGAGCCTAGACCTCACCAACTGAAGCGACCCCAGATTATAACACTGCCTCCAGAGGCTTGTACAGTGGACACTATGCATGATGGGTGCATGACATCATGTGCTTCCCTTCTTACCCTGATACATGTCTCTGGGGTCAATCTGAACTCATCAGACCATATGACCTTTATTGTTTCCTTCTTTTTTGCTCCCTCACAAATATAAGTGTTTTTTTTCCTTCTGATTAGTGTCACTAACAAGGACACACAGCTGTTTAGTCCCAGTTCCTGGGAGTTCTCATCACATTGTGTGCTTATGGAAATGCTCTTACTTTTACTTTTAAACACTATTTTGCAATGCATCTTTACTAAGCGTTCAATTGGTTTTCATTCTTTTTTTTTTCTGACCACATTTCTTCTCCGAAGTTGAAGATTTGGCACTTACCTTCCAGGTTTTAATAATGTGTTTAACCATCCTTAACCCAATTCCAGTCATTTCAAATCTCTTTAATTGTTTTCGCTGCTTGATGCAGGACAATGATTTGGCGCTTCTGAAATGTTGAAATGGTGACTGCAATGTATTTTCCAGCTGCTTTTGTAACAGTATTACTAGCAAGAGCTCAGAACCCACCTCAAATCTAGAGCTATTATGCTAGAATCAAGGTAGGACTATATTTCTGATTGAATATTAAAAGAAACAATAATTTAGTGCATTGTTGGCAATAAAATTCAAACTAAAGATCTGAAGCGTTTATCGTCACATGCATAAAAGAAACAAGTTTCCATGTGCAATGAAATTCTTTCTTTGCCTTCCACTATGAAAAGGTGTTCATGAATGCCTTCTTTTTTGCCTCATAATGCACAAAAACCTTTGGTGACTTAAAAGCATAGCCTTAGTTCTGACTGGTAAATGCACTGACACAGGAGACTCTTTCTAAATGTTGCAGTATGAACAACTAGATTTTTATAACAAAATATTTATATGGATTAGCCACCATACAAGCTCTCTCTTTAACAACCAGAGCAGCTGTTATAAGAAATTTATCGATACTTTCTGACCAATCAGAACAGAGAACTGTGGTACTTTCTAGTGCAACTGCTCTTCCAATGTAGATGTTAAAATTTGACTATCTGGATGCCCTTTTGAAATATTTTGTATAATTATTCCTAAAGCAATAAATGCTTTATTCTGCAAGAACTCCATTTCCCAGAATGCCCTGCTGGAAGCCCCACTCAAGCTCTACAGCATCGTAATCACGCAGGTGATTACAAACCTGATGCCAATTAACTTTAATCACCATAGGTATATATTCCTCTCACAGCTTGGCAGGCCTTTTCAGGTTGAAGCCTGTTCCTTTACTTATATGATTTCTGATATGCATGCACCCTAACTATCTTTTTTTACTTTATTTGTTGTTCTTTCATTTTTTTTATTCAATTATATGATAATATTAATAATATATATTTTAAAAATCCAGGTTCCTGGATTAAAAGCTAAAAATAAATAAATAAATAAAGGAAATAACTATCATTCTAACATCCATCATACTAATTGATCAGACAGTAAAATTATAGAAATGTAGAAAAATAGGAAAAAGCTGTCCTACACCTTTCCAGCATTTTTTTTTTCAACAATAACATTCCTCACTTTCAGATTGTGCAACATATTCAGAATGTTTTAAAAAATAAATATAATAAGAATGTTATATATGTTTTTTTTTTTTTTATATTATAAAATTTTCTTCAGTTAAGTTTTTTAAACAGCCTCATCTCTTTATAAACTTGATTGAACAACAGAGGATTGTCTAAAAAACTTACTATGGTGAACAAAAAATTCTGTATTAACTAATCCCCTGAGGGTGGCACGGTGGCGTAGACACTGTTGACACTGTTGCCTTGCACCTCCAGGTTTCAGGTTCAATTCGTGCATTCGGGTCTGTGTGCATGAAGTTTGCATTTTCTCCCCCATGTTTAGTGGGTTTCCTATTGGTACTCCAGTTTCCTCCCACAGTCCAAAGACATGCACATTAGGCTAATTGGCATTCTCAAATTGCCCATAGTGTGTGTGTGTGCATGCGAGCGAGCGATGGATTGGCACCCTGTCCAGGGTGTACCCCACCTTGTGCCCTTGGTCTCCTGGGATAGGCGCCGAGTGTCCCTGCAACCCTGTATACAGTTGAGTTAGTATATGTACAGTATAGTGTAGAGTAACATAGTTCTGTGCTTTATTCATAAACTAAATGAAACCTAAGCATTACTTTCCATGAACATATCGCCCAAGAGCATATCATCATCTAAAAAAAGAGTAATTATGGTATTTACATCCTCAAATAAAAATCAACAAATCCTTGGTGAATGATTGAGCTGTGCTGTTTTGCACTCACATTAGGCTTTAAGTGAGTAGTTTCCTCTTGTTGTGTACAGCATAATTGCAATGTGTGTTAAATCTTCAGTTGAGTTACAGGCTGAAATCTCTCATTTGTGCCTGCTAATTAAGCTAGCAAAAAATATTTTACTTTTAGCTGGTTCGCTTTAAATTGTTCGTATACTGCAGCAGGCTTTTAGAATGTTTTTGTTTGTTTGTACCTGGCAACCCATGAATAAAAAAATAATACAGAGACACTATAGCTACAAAATGCAATAGAGACTTAAGGAGTGATTGATCTACTAAAAATACGCCACACACACATACACACACGCACACACTTTAAGCCCATGCATGCACTGGCGTGTATTCACAGTGTGATGTGTGTAAAGTGTGATGAGTGGCAGCATGACGGCATGGCAGGTGTAAGAAATGCCCGGCGTTTTCAAGGGCACAGTATTTCCAGGGAAAGGATCCTGGAGCACATAAGATTGGCACAGCAGCTTTGAGCGCAGTGCTGGGCTCTACTTCCTGTCCGAGTGGCACAGAGAGGGGGACGCTGGCACAGGCATGGCACACAGCTTATTTATAGAGCAGAGAGAAAGTGCTGCCAGGGCAGAAGCTGTATGGTGTTAGCGTGGCATATGGACCGATCTGTTTCTGGATGAGATTGCTCTTGCACGGAAATGTCGGGCAGTTTTCACATTGTTTCAGGATACCCTTGCTGTAAAATTTAAACTTAATTACTTGGTGGACTCTACTTCTGATGCCTTTTGTAAAAACCTGGTGGATTGCAAACAGTTTTGAACTGAAGCTTACAAACCTGCTGCCAAATCCTGTGTGCTGAAATCACAAAAATGAGGCTGCTTTGATGCTCTCCAAAATGATCCAAAGCCTCAAGTTATTGAACATTTACACCATTAAGGTCTAGGGTGTTTTAATTGAGGTTGGAGTGTGTTTAAGTAGGTCAGAGGGCGGGCCTGTGTGTCATGTTTAGGAAAGAACACAAGGATACTGTTAAGACTCCAGCCTAAAGGCAAATCTCATATCAGCTTTCTGTTTAATAATGCCTCCTAATTACCATAATGGCCCAACTTATCTGATGCGTTTAATTAAGACTGCACGTCTGGTACCCACTTAAAGGGGGTGAGCGACTAGTAACCTTGTTCATATGGAGGAAAATCCACTCATGAAGAGTTCTGCCACAGAAGCTACAGCAAATTCTGTAAATATACAGTATATGAATAAAAAACATTTATTGGATCGTGTAGCTTTTCATTCATGAAACTCATTTAGATGGAATGTATGTAAGGCTATTTACTGTATTGTAATTTTTCTTGTTCAGACACACAACTGCTTTTATGGTTTTAATCATTTCATTCATTCAGTATGCAGTGGTGACTAGGTTGATTATTTGAAGATCCAAGTTCAAGCCTCATTGCCTCATTGGTGGGTCGCTAAACCCTATACTACCCAGCCACTGCATATAGTGCTGGTCCCAAGCCCGGGTAAAATGAGAGGGTTGCGTCGGCAGTTGCAGCATTTAAAAAAAAAAAAAAAAACAATCTGTGTGCCAAGTTGTGTGCGGATCGGATGGTTCGCTGTGGCAACCCCTTGATTGGAGCAGACAAAAGAAAGTTGAATCATTTTATTCATTTGTACTCAGTAACTGCTTCATCCTGATGGGCTTTACAGTACATCCAAAGCATAGCTTAGGTGCAAGTCAGTAATACGTCCCAAAAGGGACACCAATGCAATACAGAGCATTACACAGATCATTTAATATAGAGTTGGCCTTCTACCTACTGGTATGTTTCTGGGAGGTGGGAGGAAATCCATAGAGCACTCACACTGGCAAGAGGGGAACATGGACTGCCACACAAGACAGTAACAGGTGGATCAAATCAGGGACACTGGAGTTGCGCTGCCCACCTCACCGCAAGCAAAATTCTGTTAAGTCCACCTAACATACATTACGTACATTAACTTGCTTTGGAATGTAATTTACTTTTATATTATATAAAAAATATATACAACAGGTAGTTCCCAGCGAGTAATGTGATTGGAGGAGGAAGCATTCCATGAGTAGTGATATAAAGTGCACATGGTGAACTACCTCTCCATTACACACTATTTGGGATTTACACCAGAAATTCCAGGAGTTAGCTGATATTGCTAAAATGAAATATGAACTTGAAAAAAAAAACTAACTGACAGTTGCTAACTGTAGATCGTCGGCTCTGTCAGTCATGGTTAGTTAGTTATGCTAGTAGCCTAAGGATATGTGTTGGGAAACAAAATAATTGGGTAAAAAAAAAAAAAAAAAAAATCATAATCTGTTGATTTTAAATTGTATTTATGGAACTGTTGTATTAAAGCAATATCTCACTTAAGGTTGTGCTGTGGTCCTGAATATCAGCATGGCTGTGATATTTTCGTTATTGGTCTACACCCTCATGTCCTTGACTGCATTCAGTATGTTTAGCGCTCTCTCTCTCTCTCTCTCTCTCTCTCTCTCTCTCTCTCTCTCTCTCTCTCTCTCTCTCGTGTAATATTACTCAAGCATAGTTATCACTGGCTTTGCACGTATTGCAGATGAGAGTTTTTATTTTATTTTATTTTTTTTATGTCCAATGATCCTAAAATTGATGATTGATCATTTTTGTTAATTGTGCCAATAGACCTAAGCTGTTTTCGGTGCATATAGAAAGACACACACTGCTCAAACAAATAGTCATATGTGCAGCTAAATTATTAGTGACAGAATTGTAACTGTAGGCTTTTTTTTTCACCTTTTTAATATGTGCTGAAATGCAGAAATATAAATTATATACCTAATATAATTTAAATAACCCCTAGGCTCTCTGAAAAGCATTTACTGGAAGTGCTTTTCTGCTGTCTTCAGCTGACACGCAAATGCTTTGCTACTTTTTTTTTAAAGTATTTTTTTAAACCCTATCTTTAATATCAGTCTCTAATCTTCATCATTAGTGAACATTTCTTAATTGTCAGAGTTTCTTCACAGACATCAGACTTGGCTTAATCCGATTGCAATGTTGTTGGGCTAATTTGTTGGCGTATTAGCGTTGATGAGCGGCAGTAGAGGACAGGGCCTCGGGCCAGACGAGTGATTTGGAGCTCTTTGATCCGAGCAGCACCCTGCTGATAGCGCTGCGGTGTGGCCATATGGAGAGAATGGCCTGGGCCTTGGACAAGCACTCGGCCCTAACGGAAACTGCCCCATGACCACCTAGAGGGCAGGAGAACAACTTATTCTTACTGAAAGTATATTTAGAGTACATCAATGCCAAGAAAGGGATTTTTGTCCAGTAGGTGCTTTTAGTTGCTCCAGATTTAGCAGTTGGACATCTCTTCATAAGCATGATGTAAAACACTGTCACTTTTTGTGAAAGGGTAAAGAGGAGCACACGCCTTATCTGATAAGCATGCAGGCAGACACTGTGCCTTTTTTTTCTGACCCGCAGATATGCCATTTTGTCAAGTCATTTCATAGGCTTAGAGGACAATGCTAAAAAGGTCTACTGCTTAAGGCTGTCCTTCCTTATGAATATGTACTTAAATTTTAGTTATGCCAATTTAGAACTGTACTTGCCCTTGATGCAGAAAGCTGAAAGATACAGTATGGCAGCAAAGGTTTTTCTTTTTTTGACTTGGTGAAAAAAAAAAAGAAGTTTATAATAACTCCCATTTTTGGCACTGATTCTGCTCTTAGTGCTGCTGACATATCAACACTTCGTCAACTTAGGTATGTTCAATATGGTATAAAAATTTTCAAGAACCCTGTCTTATTAGTCAGAGAGTATTGATGCATTTTATATAACTGCACAGTAGTTCTGGCTGTTCTATAAGACAGAGGTCTTATGGGACTAAACAGCTATGTAGCCATAAGGGGGGGGGGGGGGGAATTGTGAGACTAATCAGAAAATAATGGGAGCATAGAGATTGGAACATCATGTTGTCTGGTGAGTCCAGATTGCCCATTTCAGAGTGATGGGTAAGTGGGGGTAAGAAGGGAAGCACATACAGTGATGCACCCATCATGCATAGTGGTCCCTGTACAAGCCTCTGGAGGCAGTGTTATGATCTGGATTTGCTTTAGTTGGTCGGGTCTAGCCTCAGCAACATTATGTGGCAATAAAATGAAGTCAGCTGATGACCTGAATGTACTGAATGAGCAGTTTCTGAATATCACATCTAGTTTTTGTTTCCCTGATGGCGCAGGTATATTTCAGTTCTGAAATTGTATATGCTCTGCGCATGAGGAATCAATTTAACATGTGAATTGGCCTCTACATTGTGCACTTTAATGTTAAACGTGTTAAAGGTAGTCTTGGAGAGTGCAAAGGTTGTTTTTGGGGCCAATCAGTGTGTTTAATGTGCCTGTTGTATTATCTGTCTATAGTAATATCATGGGTACACATGGACATGCATAGTGGACATTCTACATAATTTAATATTATTATTATTATTATTATTATTATTATTATTATTATTAAAGAGCTATGTAACATTGTGTCAGTGCTTTGTAATGGTCATGCTGTTTATGGTTTTCTATTTCTGGCTATAATGACAAGCTGAGAGGGTTTTTGTCTGCTTTCTTAAAAACACCAGTCATAATAGGAAGTAACATGGAGTTAAATGTCGATTTAAACAGTTACAACGCATAATGTATTCATTTGCTTTAATGAAAAAAAAAATTGTGTGATCTTATAACAATTTTTTTCATTTCATCTGTTTATCTGTGAATGGTTGTATATTTGGCTGAGCGTGAGGTAACATATATACTTTGTGCATTGTTTCATCGCAATCGGCCCATGGGGGAGAGAAGATATTCTAGTTTGAAACTTCATTGAAAACATCATTAAAAAACTCGATCTCGAAAAAATCAGCAGTTAATCTAAAAAATTCAACCAATGGCATTGTACATTTTAAAATACTTGTGCTTATAAGCCTGCAATTGAAATCTACTTAATAAACGCAACCTCACTTTTCCATTCTGCACATTTCACGGGAACACATAAAAACTTTAGTTCATTCCAAAATTCAACAGATGGCGTTGTACATTTTTAAAACCATGCGTATGAGTGTCGAAGTCGTGAGCACAACTACGACTTAAATAAATTAAATACATTTTAATTAAATGATGTAGGTTAAATGAAAAATTATGTGAACGAATGGCTGCAAAATGCCTAAAGGTACAATTTAAAAATTGGTTGTTTATGTACATCCTCAGCAGCAACCTCATTCCCCCTCTCATCTATTCTAACCATTCAGCATCACTAATCACTTTGTCATTATCTGCACCTGTTACTCTCTGGTTCATGTCTTTAACTTAGACCTATTTATGCTTGATTGATTCATAGGGCACTCATAGGAAACAAGAAACTCCTCTGAAACTGATCAGGTACAGGCACTGGACTGAGAGCCAAAACTTGCCTTACAGAAGCCCCATGAGCTATACCTCAAGACTGCATTCAAATACAAGAAAGTCTGACTATTTGCACAGTACTGTATAAGCATATGGTGAGCGAGTTGGCCACATTCTGTGTGTGTTCTTAACAAAAAGTCAGGAAGTTGTTGGCATTTCAGCTCTAAGCTGTGTTCTCTCTGCATTCAGCGTACAAATATATAATTCAAATAAATGTATTGTAACCAGCACCCGACTATGCATCTTTTTTGCTTGGTTTTATCATGTTTTTAGCCTTAATAAGCTGGCTAGTGAAAATTTAACTGGCAGAAAGTCTTGCCTTGTGTGTAGTGAAGCAGTCCAGTGAGCTCCTGCAATAGTTACACCATAAAAGGGCAAGATTTATAATCTATATAATCTATAGATTTTAACTTGTTTTGCTGTACTAAATTTTCCAAAGCAAATTGTTTTTCCCTCTTTGTTAAACACCTTTTATGATACATATTAACCCTTTGCTTATCAGAGGTGGAAAGTAACTAATTATTTACTTGCATTACTGTGATTTTTGTGTATTTCTACTTTTTAAAGTATTTTTTTTTTAATCTGCAATGTTATTTTTACTTAAGTATGTTTTGTTTTAAAACATTTTAAATCATATTCGTTACTGAGTAAAAAAATAAAAGAATAAAATAATAATAAAAATAATGCAAATGGGTAGAAAAAAAATTGCACCCAGAAACCACTGCACTGATTGGCGGGGAGAGTAAATGCAGTAAACTCCCAAGAATGATGGAGACAAAACAGATGCCAGTGATGCAGAACCAGCTGAAAGCGAAATGCAGTCTTATGCAGCAAACCCCTGGCCATATTTAAGTGACTACTTTGATTTCAAGCACAAGAAAGGAAACAGCTTTATTATGCAAAGGTCTTCCATCAATTAAAAACAACTAGTTTGAGATTTATATCTGCTTGTCTTTTTTGAACTACATTAGAATCCCCCATCCCACCCCCGCTGTAAAAAAAAAAAAAAAAGGAACTCTGTACTTTTACTCTGAGTAAATTTTTTATGAGCTACTTTTTACTTTTACTTGAGTAGACTAAACTGGTAACTTTACTTGTACTTCAGTAAAATTTCATTGAAGTAACAGTACTTGTACTTGAGTACAAAATTTAATTACTCTTTCCACCTCTGTTCATTATAATAACTCGCATATTTATGATTCATACCCAGTCTTACATACTACACATACTCACAGTAATTTAGTTAGAATTAATGTATTTTCAGCCTTAACAGTTGGAAGCACTTATGCAATATTTATAGAGTAGAGTGTAGCCTGTCAATCTGTTCTTCAGTTTCTGAATAAAACTCTAAAGTAAAATATTTATACTCCATTTGGCTAAATAGCATAAAGTACAAGATAACATTTTATTCTTTCAAACTCATCTGTTAACTTAATCCAGGAAAACTTACAGGGTAAAATGTACTTACCAATAAATGCTCAACTGCT
>JAAGKR010005899.1:0-47201 GCA_011419295.1 Clarias macrocephalus
CTGCTTCAAGAGAAGAAAAAAAAAAAAAAAAAACACACACACACAAGGTTACATTCATATAGTCTTAGATCATGCGTAGATATCTGTATATATGCTCACACACACACACACACACACACACACACACACACAGAGGAGGCAGACATATGAAACAGATATGTACACGTTGTTTAACAGAGGTGACGAGGGCATCAGCAGTGCGCAAACCCGAGAGGGGGAACGACGGAGGAAAAACAGGGGCTCGACATCCCGAGGCTCGTTCGAACTCACAGCGCCGTTATATAAAAGGACATCACGCATATGGTAGACGTGGTCCAACACACACACACCAGATATGATTAATCATCATCATAATAATATACTTATTATCATTCAAAAATGTATCAAATGCATCACAAGCTCTCAATCAAGACAGGATTTGGGGGGAAAAAAACAAGCAGGGATAAAAATATAAATATAACAGAATACTAATCCAGGAAGCAGAACCTGGTGTGTGTGTGTGTGATAATTATCACATATTGTATATATACACACACACGAACATATCGACCTTGTGTGGTTTATTACAGGATTAAAGGTCAGGATTATTGGACTCAGCATTAATATTAAGGGTGCGAAGGGGGAAATAAATAACAGATTAATATTTAATCTCGATCTCCTTGATGTCAAGGCGGGATTTAAACAAAACAAAAAAAAAGACGGGGGGGGGGGGGGACATTTAAATAAGAAAAGAAGCAATAATTAGAGTTATACATCTAGACGATAATAACGATCACGTTTTAATATAATCATAATAATATGTTTTATTATTACTGTTATACACACACACACACACACACACACACATATATATGTGGAACATTATCAGTGTTAGAGTGGATTTACATGTGAGATCCTTCACACTGAGGTTATATATACATACACACACAGGAGACAAGACGACATGCCGCTCAGGGGTGTGTATTAGAGAGTTTATAACGCGTCATGAGCCACTAACACAGGGAGAAGGAATAAAGAAGTACAAATCTAAGGGTTTCATGGGTCGACCTACTTTTTCAACAAAACGAGAGAAGCCTGCGCGCATTTCAACTCTTAACCTTCACACACACACACACACACACACACAGCATGAATTAGTAATAATAATATTATTTTAAAAAGAATCAGTTGAACAACAACAAGCAGAAGAGCCCAGGCACAGTGCGCGCGCGCAGCCCCGCGAGTCAGAGCGGCTTCGATCCGGACATTTTAAACATTTTCGAATTCGAGATTAGTCTTTGATCCTGAGTTTAAAGTAACAAAGAAACAAAAAAAAAAAGGTGGAACCTACCACGTGACTCCGACACGGCGGGAGGAGGAGGAGGAGGAGGAGGGGGGGTGGATTTCACTAATTACGCTCCAGTTTGCGTGTTTTAAATATCTATGATGTTTTTTGAAGATGATGATGATTATTATTGACAACAACAATAATAATAACAACAGTAAAGCTGATATCCGGATGTGAAAAAGGGTTCCTGTGTGTATTCCTCTCCTGGTGGAAAATATATAGATAAAAAAAAAAAAACAGGAAATGAAGCAGAAAAAAAAAAACAGAAGAAGGAGAAAAAAAATCCTGCTCCGGTATAAATCCGCTCCGTCCGGGAGTCACGAAATGGGAGCCGAAATCACACAAAGGCTCTCACACACACTCTCTCCTACACACACACACACATACACACACACTCTCTCTCTCTCTCTCTCTCTCTCTCTCTCTCACACTCACACACACACACACACACACACTCATACACTCATACACAAAGGGGCAGAATAGGAAAAAAAACCCGCTCCGGTGGTGTTAATCCCGCACTGCAGTTGGGTTCCGCCTGTGTGTCTCTGTCTCCCTCTCTGTGTCTCCGTGTCCCGGTTCACGCCACGGTTCCGATCTCGGTTCGGGCTCAGGTTCGGTTGCGCGCGCGCTGGCGGTGCGTGGCGGTGGTGTGTGTATGTGTGTTGGTTGTTTTTTTCCCCCCTTCCGTGAAATATTGTTGTTGTGTCCGAGCAGAGAGACGGAGCGGGAAAATGGCGGCGGCTCGGCGGATTTTTCGACTCTGACAAAACAGAAAACAGCCGGGGCTTCCTCTTACTGACGCGCGCCCGCCGGTAGGGGGCGCGCCAAGGGCGCGCGCAGCGAGAGCGAGCGAGGGCGCGCGCACACGCACACAGCGAGCCACACCGCCATCTGGCGGTTCACACGCGGAGTTTCATCTCCGGCCAATCGACTACCGTACATTCACACACACACACACACACACACACTCTCTCTCTCTCTCTTTTGGTTTCTTTATGACTTCCACAGTAATCATTACTCAAGAATGATTAGTCATAGAAAGCCCCCCCCCTTTTTTTTAAAGCATTTTCTGTGGGGTAATCCTCACACAAAAAAGTTTACACACACACACACACACACACACACAGGTCCAACTATGACAAGTAAACCAACGACAGTATCCCATCACTCACACACTGAGCTACTAAACACTGTCATACTCCAAACTACAACTATTAGATAATCTCACACACACTGAACTACAACCAAAAACAAAATTACATACACACACACACACACACACACACACACACACTCACTCACTCACTCACAATTATACACACATGCACACAATTATACACACACACACACACACACACACAATTATACTCACACACACACACACACACACTCACTCACAATTATACACACACGCACACAATTATACACACACGCACACACACACACACAATTATACGCACACACACACACACACACACACACACTCACAATTATACACACACAAACACAATTATACACACACACACACAATTATATACACGCACACACACACAATTATATACACGCACACGCACAATTATACGCACACTTATACGCACACGCACACTTATACGCACACGCACACTTATACGCACACGCACACTTATACGCACACGCACACTTATACGCACACGCACACTTATACGCACACGCACACTTATACGCACACGCACACTTATACGCACACGCACACACAATTATACACACACACACAATTATACACACACGCACACACACAAGCAGACACACACACTCACAATTATACACACACACTCTCTCTCTCAAACACACACTCTCTCACACACACACTCTCACACACTCTCTCAGACTCACACACTCTCTCAGACTCACACACTCTCACACACACTCTCTCTCACACACACACACACACACACACACACACACACACACACACACACACACACACACTCTCTCTCTCTCTCTCTCTTTTTTGGTTTCTTTATGACTTCCACAGTAATCATTACTCAAGAATGATTAGTCATAGAAAGCCCCCCCCCCTTTTTTTTAAAGCATTTTCTGTGGGGTAATCCTCACACAAAAAAGTTTACACACACACACACAGGTCCAACTATGACAAGTAAACCAACGACAGTATCCCATCACTCACACACTGAGCTACTAAACACTGTCATACTCCAAACTACAACTATTAGATAATCTCACACACACTGAACTACAACCAAAAACAAAATTACATACACACACACACACACACACACACACACACACTCACTCACAATTATACACACATGCACACAATTATACACACACACACACACACACAATTATACGCACACACACACACACACACACACTCACTCACAATTATACACACACGCACACAATTATACACACACACACACACACACACACACACAATTATACGCACACACACACACACACTCACAATTATACACACACAAACACAATTATACACACACAATTATACACACGCACACACACACACACACAATTATACACACACACACACACACACACACACACACACACAATTATACGCACACACACACACACACACACACACTCACAATTATACACACACAAACACAATTATACACACACAATTATACACACGCACACACACACACACACAATTATATACACGCACACACACACAATTATATACACGCACACGCACACACACACACACACAATTATATACACGCACACGCACACACACACAATTATACGCACACTTATACGCACACACACACTTATACGCACACGCACACTTATACGCACACGCACACTTATACGCACACGCACACAATTATACGCACACGCACACAATTATACGCACACGCACAATTATACACACACACACACACAATTATACACACACGCACACACACAATTATACACACACGCACACACACAATTATACACACACACACACAATTATACACACACACAATTATACACACACACAATTATACACACACACAATTATACACACACACAATTATACACACACACACACACACACACACACACACACACACACACACACATAAAACAAATTACATCTCAACACTGTCATACTCCAAGGTACTGGAGTTTTGTATTAGAAGAACCCCGCACAATTATAATGAAACACACTCGTCCACACTCGTCCACACTCGTCCACACTCGTCCACACTCGTCCACACTCGTCCACACTCTCTCTTTTGGTTTCTTTATGACTTCCACAGTAATCATTACTCACCATTAGAAATAACAGCCTTTACAAAGCAATGCGTGTTTTCTGTTTAACATGTTATACTTAGTAGTCCTTACAAAAGTACACACACACAGACACACACACACACCAGTGCTAAAGCCGAAGGTTAGAGTAAATCTAAAGTACATTCAGATCAGACTGAAACAAGAACGAACCAGGAACAGGCGTAAAATAAAACACACACACATCAGGAGCAGATCTCAGAATCAACAACAATTCTTGTCTTTACAAAATCTAATCCGGACCGAGCTCGGACCAAGACATCTGCCTGTTCAGGACATTTAACCACAAACACACACAGTGAGAGAGAGAAAAAAACAACAACAACAACTGAACACACAGGTCTGTGTGAGCACTGGGGCTTAGCAGGGCTTCATTACAGGACACACACACACTCACGCTTTCAGCTGATTAAAAGTAATACATTTGGACATAAAAGAGGAAAGGGGGAGAAAAATACGCTCAGACAGTTTATAAGTTCTTTTGTCATCTCACAGTCTGTGCGTGTGTGTGTGTACAACAGCTGGGCCACAGCTGGATGTGAGCTAAGACATAAAAACACAGCCATGATTTTTTTCTTCCCTTGGCATATACAAAGAAATGTAAAAGAAACATTGTGTGTGTGTGTGTGTGTGTGTGTGTGTGTGTGTGTGTGTGTGTGTGTGTGTGTGTGTGAGATTTACCTTTGTCTACATAAATGTTTAATGTTTAGTGCTAAGCGGTGCTTAGGCTATGAATTAGACCTCTACAGTCTCTGTCACTTGCTGTGCATTATGGGTAATTATGATTGATGTTTATTTGCATTTTGTTGATTATGAGGTTACGGTGCATTTACTGCTTGGTCGTAAAACATTACTGTACGGTCAGTGTTACAGATCTGTGCCTGCAAACCTCAGGCTTGCACATGGTACGAGTTCAAGTTCTAAGGCTACGGTTCGATACCAGTGAATCTGCCATCATACAATATGAATCGAGTCTGAAGGCAAGGACTGAATATTTAATGATACCAGGTTTGGATCTGATACGATATGATAGGATTCAATACTTTTAGGTAGCAAGTTAATATTTTATAACACCAAGGAACATGCTATATATATATATAACTTTTTTTAAGGCAACAAAATGATACTTTGCAATGCTGATATTGTACAGTCCTGTTGGTATATGATATCTGATATTATACAAGAGGATCGGATTCTTTCAGGTAATGAATCGTGATATCACTTAATCTGTCGTGATACGATATTATGTGATTTTTTTAGATGGATAGACAGATTTTAATTGATCCTGATGTAACTAATTAATAGATTTGAAAAAAAGAAGAAAAAAAAAGTTTCAGCTGCATATCGCATTTTTCATTTTTATAATTGTTTTTTTTATGGAAATTCATGTACCTGACTCCAAAATTGAGGTTTTCTTTTTTTAAATATATTTTTTTTATTCTCATATATTTACATTTAAGATGGGGAAAATGTTGTAGTTCCTCTTAAATCCTGCAGGTGGTACACTCGGAACTATTCACACATCGGCACGTATCATAGAAACCTTGTGTGGTAGGAGCGAATTATTTGCCAAGTTTGATTAGAATTGTAAAAATCGATCAAATCTAAACAAAATAATAAAAATTTTTAAAAGATTCAGGATATTTATAAAATCGTGATACAAATCAAATCGAGACCTAGATATCGTGATGATATCGTATCGGGTCATCCCTGGTGATTCACATCCATACAAATGAATAGTTTACAATAGCGCCAAATCTTCTGTGTTATGATTTGGTGCTTTAAACAACAAATGGCTGTTTTGCTGAGTCACTTGATCTCCTATGACACGATACAACGTGATTTGAATCATTAGGCAACAAATGCGTAGTTTACATTACCACTGAATCTGCTATGCTACAATTTAATGCTTAAGTCAAAAAAATTCTTTTGATGCCACTTGATCTGCTCCGATACAATTGAATTCCTTTGGAAACAAATCGATATTTAATGACACGCCGAATCAGCAAAACAATCGTCAAGTAAAAATGTTTCGACACAGGAATTGTTCACGTAAATTGATTTCTGATTGTAACTTTAATTCATAAACCAACACAACAATCAAATCCTCTGCTGGTTAAACTCTAACAGTGTTGAAGATAAGTCTAGATAATAAATACTAGAATACTTGAACATATCTAAGTCAGATTTTATTTTAATGTTTTGACACACGACCTCGGAAACAGTGTTTTTCTTTCTTTTCCAGTTTTAAGTTATAAGGACAAGTTTTACTTTGAAAAGCGTTTCTGCAGATTATTCAGATGCTTTAGATTATAGTGTCTCCTAACATGTAAACAAATCTGGGGAAATAAATGAGATTGTTTTTCTGTTTAAATATACATTCGGTTTGTAGTCAAGTAGCTTAAACTAAGAAAGATTAAGAATAAATGCTGCTACTAATAATAACAACAATAATAAACAGGAACAAGGCGCCGCTTTAAAAATCACTTTAGCTGCTGAATTGTAAAATTGTGCCACCTGGTTGTCAGAGTTAGAAACGCGTTTCAGGACTTAACATTAAAAAAGGGGTTTTGCGACACTAAATGATAGAAACTTCTGAGTAAATCATAGAGAATAAAGATTAGCCACTAAGATAATTGGTGGGAAATTAAAATAAGGAGAAACAAGTAGTTTAACAATAATTGCTCGTTTTAAATCATAATTATTTATAATTCTGTGTCATTTTAATAGAAACTGTCACTAAACTGCACCATCAGTCGATCACAGGAATTTATTTATTTTACTATATCTTTATTACATTATTCTAAATGTTTTCAATATTTTTATTGCTGTTTTTTATTCTACCATAGACTATATTTTCTTATTTTATACTTGAGATTCTTGCTCTAGCGTTGCACATTACATTTCTATTGATGAGTATCTCTTATTCTTTTTTATTATTATTATTATTATTATTATTATTATTATTATTATTATTATTATCTTACCTGCGCGCTTTCTGTTCGATTACATTTTAATGTCTCACGTGAACATAAATACTCACCATGAGTGAGTCTGTGTCCATAAAAAGCATGCTATATAAACTAGAATATACTGTATTTACTAGAATTTAACTTTAATAATAAAACTATTCTAAATATAGATATATAAATATAGAAGTAGAATAAATTACAAGACAACAAAAATTAAGCAGCTGAAAAGAAGATTATGTCTCACCGTTGAAAAGCAGGAACTGGATCCAGAGCCGAGTGCCGTCATTCTGAGTGTGTGTGTGTGTGTGTGTGTGTGTGTGTGTGTGTGTGTGTGTGTGTGTGTGTGTGTGGGCGCTCAGTTTATCCAAAAAAGATTAAATCTAAAAAGCAGAGAAAAACAAGCACATGAAAGTCTGATAAAAAAAAAAAGAAAAAAAAAAACAGAAATCATGTGTTACATTATTATTTAGATATAAAAATAGATTATATAGATTATGCATGAATTGGGGGTAAAAGAAAATTCAACACATGAGTTCTGTTTGAAAGGTTTGAAACTAAACTGGGAAAAATTCTGCCATCAAAAAAAAAAAATAAATAAATAAATAATAAAATTTACCATTAAATTGATTTTTTAAGTTTTAGATCAAGATTTGTGTATTTAATCAGTGAAAGTGATAATAATTGACTAATTTCATTGAAAAAAGTTTTTTTTTTTTAAAGCCAAGTTAAATAAAAATAAATAAATAAATAAAAAATAAAGCCTCGGTTCAACATTGCTTGTTTTAGCACATTTTCTGTTCATTAAAAATTAAATAAAAGATTTTAAAAAATGAAGAAAAAGAAAAAAGTAAATAATAATAATAATAATAATAATAAACAGAATAACTCCCAGTTAAATACATACAAAGATGCATGTCGCAAAATTTAAAACCTTCATTAATACCACATTAATAATAATAATAATAATAAATTGTAAATAATGTAATGTAAATGTACTTAAATTGTAATCAGAAGTGAATAATTTTAATAAATTTGTGATTTTATTTTACAGTTTTAAGTTCTATAAGAAGTTTTTGTGCATTTATTCAGCGTCACCGATAATAAAATGATATTTTTAAGCTAAATTGAATCTAAAACAATGTAAGTGCTACATTTTTGTTAGTATCTAAAAAGTATAAAGTAAGTGCTGAAAAACATCAGCATCAGTTCAATATTTCTTGTTTTAGCACAATTTTTGTTATAAAATTTAATAAAACAAATGAGTAAATGAAACTTAAAAAAGGAAATAATAATTATAATAACTCGGCTGAGTAGATATAAAGATGCATAGAGCAAAAGTTAAAACTATTACTAATACTACAATAATAATAATAATAATAATAATAATAAAGCAAGCTAACTGCTAGCAAACGCTAGGTGACCGTTCTCAGCTATTTTTAATCTTGAGCAATTTCTTAAAACTTATAAATTAAATCGTCTGTTTTTAGCAACTGAAAATGTTTATAAATAATTATAACCAATTTAACACTTGGTTTTATTCGTATGCAGTTAAATAAAACAATAAAGTCTGACGTATCTAAGGAAGCTAAGTAACGCTGGGCTCGCGTCCAAAATCAAGCCGTACTCCCTACTTGTGCGCCCTAGTTAGCGTTAAGGTTAGCCCTAGTGTGAAGCGCACTCCGTAGCCGCGCTGTCGGTATTTGGGACACGGCCCGCTGCTCTCGCTCTGCGATTCGGCCTGTTGACTCTGCAACCTCGGAAATAATTTTTAAGAATAACGTGCGAACAGTAAAAACAACACTCGGGTGCTGTTTGTCCACCGGAGCGTTAATTTTCCCCAAACCCTCCCCCTATGCACTATAATGTTGTTGTTGTTGTTTTTTTTTTTTTTGCGTGATGAGTGCAGAGAATTCGCGTCCACTTACTTACCTGGAGCGGATCAACGACAAGAGACCCGGAAGCGCTGCCGCATCCTGCGCTCTGATTGGTCAGGGTCGGGAAAGCTGCACGCCGATTGGCTGCTTTGAGGGTGAAGTAAAAATAAAACTACAACTTTGTGCGAGTTTTATTCGATTTATTCATCGTGTACGTCAAGTAATAACGAGACAATCATGTACGTGTGCGTGTTTATAAATAAGGAATGTTTTTTTTTTTCATGAGACAGAAGAAGAGAATGTCGAGTTTGTGTCATGTCAATACACCACCATCACCAGGAAGCTGTTTGCTGTTGTTTATTAACATGGGGCTCCTGGTTTTTAATCTCTGTCATAGTGCATTGAAGTAGATTTTATACTGTTTATGATTTATTTGCTGTCCTTTATTTATACCTGCTCTCATTTTCTTGTTCAAGAGGGTTTTTTTTTTTTTTGCTCCATAGAATTTTCACTCGATCTACAAAAGCACCAACAAAACTGAAGCTAAAAAATAAAAATCCCACCTTCATCCTGATCAACCACATCGTCAGCTTAGTTCAAAGTAATTTATTATGTCTTAAATTCTTAAAATATACACAGACAAGCGTTTACCCTAAGACAAAAACAATTTAATATTGAATCAACACACAAACTCAAGGATTTCTAAAAGATACTTTAGGCAAATAATAATAATAATAAAAAATGATGTGCATCGTCAACAAAAAAAAAGCACCACAACTTTAAGAATCTCCGCCCTGAACCTTACCACCGCTGTGCTGTACGAGCGTTTCCACCTCCAGGAGCTCCCTCAGTGAGAGCACTTGATAAAAACTAAGAGCGTGCAGAATTTCTATGGGAAATAAAACTTCCAGTGTCTGCCTCGTTTCATCTCGCAACCGTTCTGAACACATGGTGAAACACTGCCGCTCCAGATCGAGGAGAAGAAAAAAAAAAGAAAAACAAAACAAGCAACAAAATTCATATGTTGTACCAGAGCAAACTGAATCACCTCTGGCGTCGAATCAAAAAATGAAAATCTCTCTTATTAAAACTTGTCTGATCTAAATTTCAGGTGAAAGCGGCAAAGTTTTCCTTGTTAATAAATATGTACGTTTCTTTCACTCTGTCATTTTCTCTAACTCGCATATACACACAAATACTTTGTTCCCTCTCGGATTTTAATATATCCAAAAATGTAAAAAAAAAAAAATTAATAACAATAATAAAATAATAATAAAAAAATGCTTGGGGGAGGGGGGGGGGTCAAAAACAAAAAGAACGAAGTGCCCGGAGCGATTCGCTCTCGTCCACGGCTCAAAGTGCTGAAAAAAGGAGGGGAGGGGAGAGGAATCAACGGACTTGCAAGTCTTACACAGGTCTTTATTTCGATTAAATGAGAATAAAAGGAACACAAAAGGCCTAGGCATTAAGACAGAACTTTTCCACGAAGGTCTGTGTGTTTTGCTTTCTTTTCATTATTACTTTCTTCTCCTTTATCTTCTGTCTCCGCTCGTGAGCAACGGACAGGTCTGGATCTCTGCGGTACGGATGGAGGACAGATTTTTTTTTGTTTGTATTGTTTTCAACAGTAAAATCTCCCCGGGGTTAATATGTGGACGAAGACCGGATGGATGAGGAGGATTCACCCGGCGAGATAAGGCATAATGACAGGGATGGGAGCAAAATAAAATGTAAAAAACAAACTATATTATTAGAGGGGGCGAAAAAAAAAAAAAAAAAAAAAAAAGCACAGTAAAACAGGAAAAAAATATTTAAAAAAAAATACAGAAATGAGGAGGTACTGTATTAGCAGCAGTTTGTTTTTCCTTTTTAGATTTTTCTTCTTCTCCTTCCGCTTACTTGTGTCTTTTATTCTGTTTTTTTTTTTTTTCTCTCGTCTCCGTATGGACTGGGGAACCCCAGGTTGGCATAAACTATTTGTCGTGTTCGAGTTCAGACAGAAGTGCGTTACAGGACCTCGTCGCTCTCCGTGGTGTGGAGCTGCGTGTCGTCGGCGTCCGTCATGCTGCTCTCCTGCGACTCCTCCATCTCCGCTGCAACACACGACGACGGCATGGTTACACACGATATTATAGAAAAAAGAAAAGAAAAGAAAAGAAAAAAAAAAAAAGATGACATCACTCGCTAGCTTTGCAACCCGTTCCAAAACTACAGATCGGGTACATGTTCGATCCTTAGGGGTACAGAAGATCTTAGATACAATATGGCTCAGTTAACACCTGTCTTGGTTTGCACTGGGATATAATACACAGGGTTTTATTATTATTATTATTATTATTATTATTGTTGTTATTTCACTCCCTGGCGCTGACTCTGGTGTGCTTACTGGAGTAGTAGAGGTAGTCGTCGGGGGTGACGGGCTCCTCGTCATCGGGGAGGTAACGCTTGTCTATGGCCTCTTTGATCTGATTGTTGGCTCCTTTGGGGTCCAAGTCCATGGCCCATGAAAAGTTCATGAGAGCCAGGTGAGTCTGACCGAGCTTCTTATAGACCTGCGGAGGAGAGCGGACCAGACGTTCAACACCCGTCATTAACACTGCGCACACTGTGTTTTACACGCGCCGCGCTCCTCCTCCTGTCTTACCTTTCCTATTAAAAAGTAAACAAGTGACTCTTTGGGCACGATCTGCTTCAGCTCCTCCAGCTCCTGTAGAGCAGCCTGATGGAGAGAGGGAACAAAAACAAACAAAAAAAAAATGTATAAAAAAAAATATAATAAAAATCAGTCATCGACTCGGTCAGCTCTCATGTTAGAATACAGTGTAGGATTCCAGAAAAATGAAAAAAGCTGCTAATTACCTTGTATTTTTCATTCGCAAAGAGAATAGACGCCCTGTGAAATTTGCATAGTGGATTCTTGGGGTCGATGCTGATCGCTCTGTTCAGGGTCTCTAAAGCGTGGTCTGATTTCTTCAGCGCATGCTGCACCTGCGCGAGAGACAGAGGGTGAAAGAAAGAAAGACAGACAGAGAGAGAGAGAGAGAGAGAGAGAGGGAGGGAGGATGATGAAAGTGGCACAGAGAGAAAGTTATTGTTTTGCTCATAACATGCTTTTCTTTATTCCACTTCCATTCTATTTAACTTCATTATTTTTACATATTGTAAATTTGTACAGC
Organism: Clarias macrocephalus; assembly: GCA_011419295.1. Taxonomy (NCBI): domain Eukaryota; kingdom Metazoa; phylum Chordata; class Actinopteri; order Siluriformes; family Clariidae; genus Clarias; species Clarias macrocephalus. The sequence continues at coordinate 12,656 of JAAGKR010005899.1, forward strand.
TAAATGTTTTTTATACATGTTCTCTTATTTCATACTTGAATTTTTTTTTCTTTTTTTGCCTTTTTTGGAAGACGCTATTTTTTAAATTTTTAGGTCGTACAAGCGTTTCACTGCATGTGCATGACTATGTGACCCAAAAAAAAAAAAAAGTGACTTTTTAATTTGAGTGCAGCTCATAAAAACAATTATAACTGTTCAATTTCATAGAAAACTCAATGATTCATAATATATACACAGTCAAGCCTGAAAGTATTCATACTCCTGGCAAATTCTTTGAGATTGTGGGAAATTATCGAGAAGTGTATGAATAATTTTGGACTTTTTGTTCAAATGTACATGGAAAAAAAAGATGAGTAATAATTTTTTTCCACAATGATGCCTCTGGAACATGGTCTTATTATCTTCTGGGAGATGCCTGTGTGCTTTCTAATCAAGAAAAAAAAAACTTGCTGGTTGAATAAAAGTAACTAAGTCAGAATTTGCCAGCGGTATGAATAATTTCAGGCTTATTAATTATAATTTCAAAAAGTGAAGCCCCGTTTTTTGACTATAAATCTGTATGTCGAGTGTGGGTGTGATGCCGGAGCGGTGACAGAGTCCCTGAGTTAGATAGACGGGTGTGTTGAGAGTCGCACTCACCACTCCGATGTGACAGAGGAGAACAGAGCTCTGGGGGTTAATGCTTAAAGCCTTCTTAAAGTGGATCTCGGCCAGGTTAAACTTCTCCTGCTTGTAGTAGATCATTCCCAAGCCGTACCTAATAAAACGGACCATCGTTAGCCAGGGTCATTAAATTAATCAAGCTGCTGCGTTAATACAACAGACGACGTGCATGTTGTTGAGTTTTTTGTATTTTTCCTTCAGTCTTGTATTATATGTAAACTGGTATCTTTTGAGATTTTCTCTCTCTGGTTGAGGCTCTAAGGGTCGTACCAGGCGTTGTAGTGGCGCTTGTTGAGGCGGATGGCGTTGCGGAAGCAGCCGAGCGCTTTCTCCAGCTCCTCGGTGAGCACCAGCTCGTGACCCAGCAGTGTGTAGGCGTAGGCGAAGCTCGGGTCCACCTGGATGGCCCGCGTGAAGAACTTGATGGCGATGTCGTGCTCCCGCTGCAGACTGAAGCAGTTACCGGCTACACACCAGGGCTGCAGGATTAAAAAAAGGGATAATAAATAAACCAATACATTATAACTTTTTATTTATTTATTTCCTTTTGTAAGCTGTTCATCGGCTTGTTGTTAAATCCGTTACCTCCGGCGAGTTCTTGTCCATGTCCGTGAGGTCTTTAGAGAGAGCAGAGAGCGCCACGTCTTTCTGCAAGTGCCACAGTGTGGTGGAGTAGATCTCCATCCCTTCGACCCGGTAGCTCTCGATACGCCGCACCTCGGAGAAAATCCTCTCCGCCTGGACGCGGGAACCAGGGATTAGTACATGATTAGAGCTTGCCAAGTGAGTTTAGTGGTTCAGATATAAATGCAGAGAATGGATATGTGTGTGTGTGTGTGTATATGTGTGTGTGTGTGTGTATACATTATATATATATATATATATATATATATATATATATATATATATATTTATTTTTTTATCTCGAGGAAACACTCCATTTGCCCTGTTGCCCAATATTAAACATGAAACAGGAAGTCAATTCCCATGACTCAGCAGATTTCAAAAGATTTCAGTTACACGCCTTTTGAATCTTCTGAATGTGGAACACCGACTCCAAAATCGACTTTCTAGAATAAACTGTTTCACTTATATACAGTACATTTAAGCTTGAGGTGGTAAAATGTTGCTGTTCCTCTGCATTCCCACACGGGGGCGCTGTCTAAAACGACACATCCTGTGTGGTAGGAGCAAACGAGTTGCAGAATTGTAGCAAACCTTCAATAAAAAGTCTGATATTGAATTGGTGTAGTAGTAAAATAACGATACGAACAGAATCGCATTTCAAATATATATCGGCACTATATGATCCCTGGCAAAAAGTATGGAATCAACACTTTAGGAAAATGTTCATTTAATTGTTTAACTGTCTAGGGGGGGAAAATAAATAAATAAATCACAGACATGCCACAAAACTATTTTTGTTCAACACTGACTTTTTTTAAATAAAAAATAAATAAATAAATAAATAAAAAAGAGAGAGAAAATGAAAACTGTAAACAATTGCCTTTGTTTTCCCGTTTTGGACACCAGACATATTTATTCCGCTGCGTATTTTCTGTTTTTAAGGCATGTTGCTTTAAGTTTTCCATCTTGACGCTTTGATGTGCTCCTTGGTCTGCCGACACGCTTCCCTTTCACGACCTTCTCATTTGATTTGATTTTAAACAAGTTTTATAATTGTCTCCTTGTCTCCATGCTAAGGTGTCCAAGCGGCCTTTTTTAAACTGCAGACTGATTAGCCGATGTAACCATGGCGATTCCACAATATTTTCCTCAGAATTGAGTGATATTACGTTTTTTTTGTTCCTCTGTTTGATCTGCCAAAACAGTTACACTTCACTACATGTTTTTTTTTTCTTTTTTAAAGTGTTTCTTAAAGCTAGAATGTTGGAATGTTAAATGTAAAATAGTTATGTGGCATGTATGTGATTAGCTTCTTTTTTTTATTTTTTTAACATTTTCCAAGAGTAGTGATTCCATACTTTTTGCCAGGGGTTGCAGGTATCGTGATAACTTCATATCAGTTTGTAGGATCATTAAAGATCTAAAACGTTAAGCTACAGAAGTTATTTCTGGTCGTGTTGTACATGTAGTGCAGGTAGCGCGTGATGAATACCGAGCTAAACCTGTCTGACTGTTGTACCTCTTACCTGCATGTACTCCGCCAGCTCGAAGTGGGCGCGGCCGATCTGTCCCAGCACCCAGCCGGTGTTGTAGTGGTGCGCGGGCAGCTGGCTGAGGATGGTGATGGCCTCCCTGCAGTTATACGAGCACAGCGCTAGGTAACCCCGCCCGATGTCCCGCATCAGCGACATCAGCCCGTCTGCAGAACACACATGTAGAAAAGATTGTACAGAAAATAGTTTGGAGGATGTTTATATATTATCATATATACATATATACAGTATAAATAGAAATCAATACAAGACTAATAAACTATATAATGTTTAATAAAGGCAGGTAAAGTTTCCTCCTGTTTTATATCTTGTGCTCACTCAAATACGTTACTGTTTCTATCGTAACAGCTCATTCAGCTCAGTAACATGTCGTTAAGATATGATACAAGATAAAATTTGATTAGACATCTATACATATAATAAAACTGTAAAGTGGGCACATCAGTACATTGAAGATACAGTATTTGCTAAAAAAAACTTATCTGTGGTGACGCAAGATGAGCGACAAGATGTTTTTTGTGATGATGAATGTTTGTTTGTGTCCGCATCACGTAAAAACTAATGAACAAGTTTTAAATGTGTTTTTCCGCAGGAGTTTTTGTCCGAGCTTGAGGTAACATACAGGCTTTTTTTTTCATTCTAATCTAAGATATGCTAATTAGAACGTTAAATTGAAACACCATCATATCATAAAAAAAACAACCTTGAAAAAAATCTTTAGTTCATCAAAAAATTCAACAGATGGCGCTGTACAATTTTTTTTAAAAACACACGGACGAAGTCGCGGCACAACTAGTAATAATATAAAGGAGTAGAGGTGAGAACTGGAGCTACACAGATATGATTCACAGATATTCCACAACATTAGAATGGAAACATAAACCAGTAATGTTTCACTGATTAATAAATAATGTTTAAGCATTGTAAAATCTTTAGAAAAACTGTCAGGTCGTAACAGTGTTTTAGTATTATACACAAGTATTTAATGCAGATAAAAATACTATAAATATATTATTGTTATTACCAATATAGTGCACTTAGGGTTAAGTAATGAGTAACTCTGTCATGAGCAGACATTTACCAGCTAAAGAGCAATTTTATTCAATCAGTTTCTTTTCTACAGTAGTGATGAAATAAATTAAATCCACACTGTCGTGCACTGGATTCCTCTCCTGCTACGCGGCGGGGCTGTGAGCGCGCATACCTGCGGCGGCTTTCTGCAGCGTGAAGGCCTGGAACTGCGGCGAGCTGATGTTACCCTTCCCCTCGGCTAAGGACGAGTCCAGCTTCAGGATCTCGATGCTCTCGTTCAGGCTGGACGGGGTGATTCCTCCCTTTCCTGTTTTTGTCTTGGTCTTCCTGTTGGGGATCTTGGTGGGAAACTTCATTTTTAACTTTTTACTGTTCTCCTGTGGAATTGACAAAATATACAAATGAGGGGTTATTGGTAAGAGAATAAAAAGAGGTGAGAGCCACCAAAAACATTAAGTACTTCATAAAAAAAAAAAATAATAGTAATTAACAAAAAAAAAAAAAAAAAACAGCCCAGTCCTGTAGCTAGTCAGCTCGTCTGATGCGTTTGACTTTTTTTTTTTTTTTTTTTTTTAAACACTGTCAGCATCTAAGGCTATATTCATGGCGAGAGTCAGTTTTTGTTATTAGATATTAAAACTAGATGTTAAAGATTATTTTTTTTCTTCTTCTTAGACCTTTCAAACCAAATTTGGATGACTTTGGAGACTTGTTTAAAAACTTTATAACATTGTAAAACAAGTTCCTCACAGGAGTACAAGTAATTACAGTCGAATAAAATATGTTTGAAGGACAGGAGAGTTTTACATGATGAAGAACACTGTGGTGTTTAAGTTTCTCTTGATAGTTAAAATTATTGACGGGTCGTTCTTGAACAATTCGGTCATTTTGAACGAATTTTAAGTGTGACTCTGGAAATTATTGGTTCAGTCGCCCATGCAGAATATGAGGTTCTGTGCAGGAGTTAGTTCATCACTTTCGGGTCTTCGGATTTCCCACGAGTCATTCGTCGCGCGACAGCTTCATAAGCTTAACCAATGCGGTGTGAGCAGGAAAGAGAATTGATTAGTTCATCTCTCGAGACATTATCTTAGACTACAAGGTATAAATAATGAATTGATATTTTCTTTTTTTTTTTTTTTACCATGTTATATTTTTGTCATGCTTGTTGTGAGATCAACGTTTGCGTACGTAGTAGATGTTAGGGAAGTAACACGCGACATTTTAATCACATTTTGCTAAAATTAACGCTGAACGAGACTCAAAGATCCGAGTCGGTGAAATGATCCGAACTTCCCATCACTAGTAAAAACGTGTGTGTAGCTTTGTATAATTATATAAATTACTGGATCTCAACGATTACTAAAGGGAAATGTAAGTTCTGTTCAGATAAGCTTAAACAGATCTTTTCCAGGTTTGTCTCAATGACTGATTAACATGTGTAACTCTCCTGACTGAGGGCGATGAGATTTATTAATAATCATGAGTGTAACTGACTCGACCCGCCCTGCTCACCTTCAATCTAATCTCCTCCTAATGCACTTTACTGTGACTTTACTCATGTAAAGTGCATGAAATGAGCTCTTATGGCGAATTTAACGCATCAGTCTGGGATTTATTACTCACCGAGCCTGTGTGTGTGTGTGTGTGTGTGTGTGTGTGTGTGGCGGAGGAGGACTATGTGTACCTTGGCAGTGGAGCTGGCGCTGGTGAAAAGCCTGGAGCTGCGTCGAGGCTGCACGTTGGGCGGCGCGGCGATGGTGGGACTCAGCACTTGAGGTGTTGTACTGCACAAATCACACACACACAATCATGTCCAGTCTTTTAATATAATATTCTTTATACTCAACGTTCAACTCGTACAGTACTGTATAACAGCTACACGCGGCGTAAGTCACGTGCTCACCTGGTCTGCGGTGCCGTGGTCTGCGTCTGGTTGAAGGGATTAGGGATGACCTCTCTGCTGTTTCCGCTCTGCGCGAACACCGACTTTGTCCCCACCTGGCTGATCCTGCTGACCGTCTATCGGGAACAAAAAAGGAACGTGGTCGCACGGCGGGAGAGCGTGAATCACGAAAACCCCGAATCTAACTGAGGAAGACTAACCTTCTTCGGAGGACCAGGGGGCGGAGGCGGCTCCATCCCCGTCCCGCTGTGACTGTAGTTCTGCAGGTACGAGGGGTCTCCTGGGCTCGGCTCCAGGGGCAAGATCCCAAAACTGCACGTGATGTGAGAGGAATGTTAACAGCGTCAGTGGAGTGGATCTTTCAAGAGGTTTTTTTTCTTCGAGTTTCTTTCCATTAAATTACTTTATTAATATTTAAATTAAGTACCTAAAAACTCACATATCAGAATAAATAGAGCTGCAACATGATAACATTTATTTTTAATTGTTTTTTTTTTCTTTTTATATAATATGTTGTTGGAATTCTTACAGATGAATCTTTTGTTTTTCAGCATGAAGCCTATTTAAATTTCCTCCGCCTCGGCCGTGTAGGTACTCGGACATTCATATTTCGAATGTCGTCAAATGTTTTGGGACATCATATATATAAAATAAGGCAGTTAGTAAAGATAGCGGGAAAATTTTAATTCGGTTATGAATCGCGGTTATTTTGCCAACATTTTCCAAAAATATTTACTTTTTAAAACTATTATTACTACATTTATAAGATAGATGAACCAGTCGATCAGTTTGACTGGCCGTGACCGATGATCAGTCTTAGATATAAACCATCCTGTGCCGAGTGGTTATAAATAAGTCTGTTTATTTATTACATTTGTTTAGAACTAATGATTACTTCGGATGATGGAGATATGCACTGCTCACAAGAAATGTGGATTTTTTGCTTAATCTAATTTAAAGTTAAATTCTTGTATTTGAAGTTAGTTTGTATTGTTTAAATGCTGCGCTTGGTTTTTAAGTGAGAAACTTAATGCTATAAGGAACGGGCTACAGTTAAATACTCATTAAAATTCTTTCGAATTTTTCGAAATCAGATCAAATCGAGATATTTATAAAATCGTGATGCTTACAGAATTGAAATTGTAATGCTAGATGCACAGTGATGATGATACCCATTACTTAGCATTTAGTGCTCTCCTCCAAGCATGTTCAGCTCTTTAAAAGACATACACTACTGTACATTCTTGAAAACAAGTAGATGAGTAGTATTTTACTCTGTACATACCTTATCATAATTATATAAACTATAACAAACTAATGATATGATATACATGTATGTAGTGATAATTATATGAAAAAATAGATAGAATAATAGATCACCATAAAAACACCAATCCACGAGTGGTAAAAACACCTGTGTGTGTGTGTGTGTGTGTGTGTGTGTGTGTGTGTGTGTGTGTATACCTGGGTGTGAGAGGGCTAAGTGTGGCGGTGCCTCCCAGCAGGCAGCGGCCGCTCTTGGGTTTGTTCTGCACCTGTTTAGAGAGCAGAGACCCGCCCGTGCCCAGTGGCGCCGTATCGGGGGAAATGACCGACGAGTCGATGTAAGACATGGACGAGTCAGTGTTTAGAGACGAATACTTCGAGTTGGACGACTCCAGATTGAGCCGGTTCAGCTCCTGTAAGGAGAAGGGGGAAGAAAAAAAAGAATAATCATAATAATAAAATGATGCATCACTGCCAGGACTCCGCCCACTCCCAAACGCGGCATGTTTTTCCCCACACGTTGGTTATGATTAATTATAATTATACCCCAGATGTGACGTTATACTACATAACGACTGGAGCAGAATTAATTTATCATCATCAGGTAATGTTAGATCACTAACGTTTAAAAACAACATCCCATGTTCACGAAGCTCCGCCTCCCCAAGATTTGTCGAGTAAAGAATAAATGTTTAAAAAATAATAATAAAATAAATCATCAACCTGGGACTCAGGAAACCCAAAAGTCAAAACGGTGTTCCTCCATCATGTACGAAATATTTTCCAAGCTATCCGTCACAAAAATTAATGTATTTTTTCATGATTATTGCTTCCTTTAAAACCTGTGTTGTAAGTCAGAGCGCCGAGGCAGAAGCGTCATCAGAAAAACAACAGGACGTTCTGTGTTCTTTGGATCAGTGATTACTGTCTGGTATCTGGACGCTTTTTTTTTTTTTTGGCCGTCGTCCGTCACATAAGGGACATATGGCGTACCAGCGTGTCCTGGGGCGTCTCCATGAGGACGGAGTCGATTTGCCTGTGGCTCGTGTTGTGGCACGGAGTGTGAGCTGGGCTCATGGGGAACGAGGGGGCGCCTCCTCCGCTGCCCCCACTGAAGCTCTGCAGAGACGTCAGCTTGAAGATCTGCTCCGGGTCTGGTCGCTCACCTAAACACAAACACGCACACGATCACAATAAAGAGGAGGCATGGCATGATGAACGGTGGCGTCTGATCAGATTCAAAATCCTCTTCCTCAAATACAAGTATGAATTTAATCAGCTTTAACACGGTTTACTAATTAATTAACTTATTAACTTTATATCCATGAATGAAACTTTTCTCGTAGCTAATAATTAGAAAAGATGTTCTTGACCTAAGCGAATCCTGAATAATACACTGAATAAACGTTACTGAAAAAAAGAGTGAGGTAGTAAACTGACCTATCTGACACAGAGACTCGAACGGAGACCAGAGGAAAGGATTCTCACTCAGGCTCTTTTGATAACATTCGGCTCCTTTTGCTAAGCGATCGGTTTTGCTGGAAAGAAAAAGAAAAAAAAAACATGAAAGGAGAGACATTAGCATGGAGACAGTCAATGCACTAATCAGAGAACATAAACAAGCTGCTACTAAAGTCTAACATCTCAGTGCAGAAGAAAAGGTTTGGTTAAACACATAGTCCCCGACTTACGAACAAGTTCTGTTCTGGGAGCACGCTCATAAGTCGGATTTGTTCTCAAGTCCGACAAAGTGAGTCTTCTATGCCTTTGACACGACTATACAACGTAAAAGAATACCAATGCATTTTACTAAATCTCTGTCGCCTCAACCGCACATAAGGACATGAATCGCACAGAATCTCTCTGCGCCTTTAAATCCCGAGGGGAACCCGGACGGCATTTTGTCTCAGAGCTGCCTTTCACTGAACGTTTCTGAAATTAGGATGAGGACAGCTTTTAAAGGACAGACATTTTCCATCATTGTGCCGGACTGATTCATTGAAACCAATGAGGCGACTCATTTCTCATTTCTCCCACACATACAATGCACCGGACTTTTTTTTTTTTTTTACATTTTATACATTCACTTACACACTGAAAATATTGTATACAAGATTGTAAATATTGGTATCTGGTGCACTGCAGTGTCTGTTGTTTTTAGAACCGCAGTCCGTTCGTATCTGCGGAAATGTTCATAAGTCGGGGACGACCTATACAGTAACACAGGCCTGATCATCTGCACCTGTTCCTCACTGGTTCATGCCTTAGGTTAGATTTCTTTTTAAGCTTAAATGATTCATAGGTCACGGTGTGGCTTAACAAAGAAAAAACACTCCTCAGAAACTGCTCAGGTACAGGGACTGGACTGAAAATAAGAGACAAAAAAATTCCTTCAGAAAGCCTGGAGAACTGTAGCTTGTTAAGACTACATTTTTACACACAAAAAAAAGTATGACTCCTCGAAAACAAAATATTTAGAATGAAATATGTTCGGGGAGAGTGAAAATGGGCAGACGATGAAATACATTGTTAAAAATATTATTTTATATAAAGAGAAAGCAGTAAAGTATTAATTAACCAGTAAGCAAAAGAACAAGTAAAACATTAAAATTAATGACATTTAAAAAATGTCTTTTTCTTTTTTCTCCCTCTTTATCCTGAGCTCTTTCTGAAACAGATTAGGATAGCAGTACAGGTTGTGTATTCGTCGCCAGGCTTCATCTACTAAACAGGATATAGAGGCAGATTAAACATGTGCGAGTGTGAATGATGGACACACCAGTAGATCTGGCCGAGCAGTGCCAGCGTGAAACAGGACGAGTCCCCGAACTCTGTGACGATGTCATCCTGGCTCTTCTGTTTGTTCAGCACACCGCCTGTGAGGATCTGCTCGCCTTCAGCCAGCCTGAGAGGAGAAAAAAAAAAATCAAACAAAAACAAATAAGGAAAAAAAAAAAAAACACATTTTAAAAGGAGTTGACCTTGAATTAAATATGATTTTTTCTGATCTGTTTCTCTGCATAGGATCAATCACTGCTTCAGTCCATCATAACGTTTTGTTAATGAAGGATCTCCTTCATGCAGGCTGTGGCACAAAACCGTTCATTCACTTACTTGTTTTTACAATTATCATGTCTTTCCGCTGAGTGAGAGAAAAAAATAAATAAATAAATAAAAACCCTGAACCATCAAATTCAGGATAAATCTCAGTGCTGTTAAAATTCCCCTGAGAAAATGTGAAGCTCATCTTAGGAAGGACATAATGTATCTGAGATAAACGATCTGAGATAAACACACGTGTACTAATGATGCCTGGGGAAATAGACGTTCCTACAGAAATCTAGACGTGAAGCTGCCGAGATCCAGAGACTGTTACAGCTCAACCCCACTACAGACGTTACAGTGACACCACATCAGCGAGACCACTTTGCTGTTTTTAGTTTAAAACAATCCGTCACCGCACTACAACATCCACAGCGCAGCGGGACAATTTCATGCCTAAAAACAAAAATTTTGACTCAAAGGGGATTTCAAACATATAGAAATAATATACAACATATATAAATATTTAACATTTTTATCGAGTCTGACCTGCCGATAACGATTTTTTCTCTTATTTCTTTTATCTATATATATATATATATATATATATATATATATATATATAATTTTTTTTTGTTTGGTTTTTTTTTTTTGTTTGTTTCAATCCTGGCAAATTAGACAGAGGTTCAATCTGGAAAACCCAAAGTCACAGAGATTCATAATCCCACCATCACGCTCACACACACTTACTTGCTGAGCTCCACACAGCATTTAGCGAGGAGGTATTTGCACTGTGGCGTGGTGCAGCTGTGCCCTTTGAGGAGGTGATAGGCTTTGTAGGCTTTTCCCGAGCGGTAATAACACGTAGCCAAGAGGAAGAGCGCCTCCTCTGAGTGCACTGACGGGAACAAACACAAACAAGGACAAACACACAGGTTAAAAAAGAGAAAAAAAAAAACATACATAAAATCAGGACGATAGTGTGTTTCCTCGGCGATACGTTACGTGATGAGACACTGTCCTGAGGTGTGGATGGTATCATGATATCTTTCCAAAATATGTTTGATACACACTAAATTTAACTGAATAGATGGAAAGTGACAGATTTCCTTTTCGTCAGGTGTTATTTTATAGAAAATAAATAAAAGTCTCATCAGTCTCAACTCAGTTTAACAAATTGTTTTGCAAGCAGTTTGTTCAATAAGTGCCGTCACAGAAATCTCCTGAAGAATTATATGGATTTTCTTTTTTTTTTTGCAACACCAGCGCACTAGGCAATGAAAGCAGAATCTCATTTTAGGTCCTCAGTCAACTTAAAAAAATATTTAAAATTAAATCTCCATCATAACATAGAAGTTTTTCTGATTTTTAAATATCCACACTGTCTGTCTCGACCAATCAGAACTTGCGACAACACGCAGTTGAGAATTTGTACATCAGCACTTGCGTGCAACTCTACAAGCTGTGTTTACTCAAACACCCGACAACGAGACACATACACCCCTGAGCCTGAGCTCAGAAATACAACCGAGCGTTTATCTCCGTGTCTCGATCAATAAACCTGCTTAAGGCTTTTAAAAGTCTAAAATTCAAACTGGAGATAACAAAAACATTCAGCAGCAGGAGTGTTCTCAACAGCTCCAAATCAGCGGTACTGGATTAACATTTCAGAAGGTCAGGTCAGTAAATTGTCTTCGAGCCGAGGTCGGAATACTTCATGTTAGTGTCGGGATTTACATCTCTATATACATGGTCATGGTAAATCTATATAAAAAAAATAATCAGTTTAGAATTTCCACAGAATTACACTAATATTTATTGTCAATTTTCAGTAACTATGTTAAACATGTGAACTTTTACAGCCGTGTACTTTCCCTTGTATTTGTTTGGAATACAAACGACCCTCTTTCAATCAATCAGTCTTTAGTGAGTCTTCAGTGAACACTGCTGAGCTTTAAGTAAATGTGAAAGGACTCTGGTTGCTCCGTCACACCGGGCTCTCAGTTCAGGTGTTTTATGTTTTGCTTTAACGACCCGTGTTTTGTCTCATAGTGGCACTTCTCATAATCGTCATGGTGTCAGGTTTTAAATTTCCCTCAGGAAGAATAAACATACAATATCAGTCCGTCTACTGCCCTTTTTTTTTTGAGTAAAAATGCACTTTAGTTTCTGTTTTTCCACACCTCTGTCTACACACAGGGTAAACTAATTTTTTTTGGGGGGGGGGCTCCACATTAAGGCTACTACTACCACTAAGCTGGGAGGGCCGAAGACTATCACGTGTTTCCTCCGAACCATGTGACGCCAGCCGACCTCAACTTTTCGAACCGCTCGTTCACACTCGTAGGACAGCGCTATCCGCTCCTTCCGCTTGCGTGAGCTCACAGACGCCTCTGATTGGCTGTAGAACCGTGATTAATGTGGGAGCACCAAGTACCTAGCTCGGCCAATCAGCTCTCTCTAGACCTCTGGCTGCGAGAGGTTACAGCACCACCCGGGATTCGAACTCGCGATCTCCAGACGATAGGTTGAGCGCTTTTACCACTGCGCCACTCGGAAGCCACACGGTAAACTATTGCGCTGATAGATTACTGATATATTAATTATCCTCAATTATCAAAAGAGCATCAGTGTCTGGATAGAACTGTCACTTGGTTAATGATGCCTGGTCTAGACTGACTAGGTTTCTCCAACATCATCAGTACCACTGTAGATTCTACACAAGTTTCAGTATTACTTTTTTTTTTTTTCACCTTCTTTTATCAGAACTAATAAAAGTTCATCTAATAGTTATATTCACAAACCACATCACGGTTCTCTAATGCATTTCTTCGACACATTGTTTGGTGATTTATTTAACACTTAATAAGGTTATTAAATTATATAACAGAAAAAATTCATTTTATTTTCTATATTTAAAAATATTTATTTATATATAAAATAAAGAAAAAACTGTTAATTTATATATAAAATCACTATTTTCTTTGAAAACATGAAAAGAATAAACAACTTAAAGAAATTACACACAAATATTTAATGATCAAAAAAGAAAGAGGCAGATGTCGATTCCGTTCTCTATCTGTAGATGCTTCATCTGTGGACTGCCGAGTAAATATGTAACAGGAACCAAAAACTCTGATTTAAACGTTTCTGTGGAGGAAAAATGAAAGTGACTCCATCTAGCTTAACAGATTCACACAGATTAAGATCACATCACAACACTAAGCCACACCCACTTCAGAAAATTAAAAACGTCTCAAAATTTAATTGAATCATTTATATACTGAAAATATTTCATTATGTATTTAATTAATATATTTAAATTCAATCTAATTGAATTATTTGTATAAATATTATTTCTAACAGAAAAATATTGTCATTTTATTGTGTGTTTAAACTCCAGTCTTTTTTTATTTATCTATTGTTTCTCTCACTACAGGTTGAGTTTGAACGAGCTCGCTCCTAACTCACCCTGATATCTGATCCACCAAAGTATTGGAATGTATAATGAGAATAATTCAAACCGTGACCTTACCGTTAACCTCACACACAATCGTCACTTGACTGTATAATAAACTCGGTGTAAAAATACCGAACGCTTCAGCCAACACACTGATGGTGCGTTGATGTTTCTAGAAAATATAAAGAAAGGGAGGTTGTATAGAGGAATCATTACGAGCCTTACCTTCAGCGTAGAGCCTCTCAGCCAGAAACACGGCGTCTCGGTAGGCATAGTGGTTTAAAGCGTGCCAGACAGCAGCCTGTAAGAAAAACAGCACAGAGCAAACATCAGCGCTGTCTCTCATATCTGCACTGCTGAAGCTGTGAGCCGCCATGTTGGTTTAACATAATGAATTGAGAGCTGAGTGAGGAGAGTTTAAGAAGCTCCAGAAAGATACAACTCATGAGGTTTCGCTGAACGTTTAGTCACATCATACCATTTAATCTTACCGACTTCAATTAGACCCAAGATTTCCCACAAAATGTCTTTTTTTTTTTTTTTACTTTTTTCGGCATCATGAAGAAGAATTTCATCCTGAACAAATCGCATACGAGTCTGGAGTTAAATCCTCTGACGTACACTTTCTAAATTACCCACAATGCCGCTCTACCTGCTGATCGCAGAGCACTCGGGCTTTATCCTCTCATCATCACGCTACAAAAAAAAAAAAAAAAAAAAAACCCAAAGAGAATCACCATGAATATTTCACTATACAGGTGTTTCATTCTTTATTTTCAGCTATGGGTCACCCTGCTTGTACAAGATCTCCATTGAACCTTGGCTGGTGTTATTAATAATAAGTGTGTGCTCTTCTTACATCGTCAAATCAGCATGACTCAGGCTTATGAAGAAAAACAGTCATGTAAAAACAAATGTTTTTCAATATGCACTTGTGATTAAGATTCAAACGTCTGTCACATGCACCGTCACTGTGCTGTAAGGTACACTTTATGGGATGACACTTTTTTTTCTCGTTTGCCTTAGTTTTAGGTTCGGTTACGAGTTCGGCATCCTCGCATCTTTAGTTCAAGCATTGAGTTCTTTTATGATTTCATCAGCTTTCTGAGATTTACACAGATATGCGAGAGAGATAAACAGCCACCCGTGGTTTTATGCTGAACTGTACATACCAAGATTCGCGGGCCAATACAGTTTAGCTTGTAATACATTATTAGCATTTTGTTGACTTTGCTTTCGCTCAGCTTTAAGGGGAATATAATGATAAGTGTCTCAGAATCGCGCTCAAAGTTGATTTAGGACTGAAAATATTCCTAGCTCAGAGTAGGGCATGAAAGTTGTTTATGAAACCTTCTACTCTTATTTTCAGCAAGGAGTAGGACTTCTCCTAGGAAAGCGCATGACATCATCGTTTTCAAAGTAGGCATCACGTCATAGTGTGTGTTGTGGTTTTGGCAAATTTTTGTAGCTTTAACAGAGGGAAAGTCTAAATGGTGAAATGAGCGGCAGGTGTGCGAAAGATTCTTGCACATATGGGCAATATCGACGAAGTGCTGCTTATAAAGGAGAACCTCAAAAATCAGTGAGTAAATGCTGTGATAAAAGTTTTTGGGTAAGCAGCGATGCACATGAATGCAGCTTGTTTATTTTTGCTGATTTCATGCTGCGTGTTGGGGAAATATAAGAATCTACGCATGACCTGTGGTGCTGACAGAGCAAAGTTTTTTATACATTTTTTTATTTTCGACATTGTTGGTTGTGACAAACACAGATCATCACTGTTTCAAAGCTGCATCTTCGCCATTACAAAAAAAAAAATAAAAAAAAAGTAGCAGTCTACTTAAAAAAAAAAATAAATAAAAGAAAACATACATAAATATAAAAAAATATTAACTTTTGTCCAAACATGTCTCTCCATGACACTTAATGTTACCAAAATGTCTTTACTTTGTGTGCAACCTCTGCCTGAACGCCACTTCCTAACCAGGTAGGACACCTTCAGAGCTCTCCTACACTTTGACAGAGATAAGAGTGATGTCCTATTTTACAGGCCCTGGCCTAGGTATAGAAACAGAGGACTGGGCCCATATTTACTAAAAGCGTCTTAGAGTAGGAAAAAATCTCTCCCAACTGGCCAAAAGTTTTCAGAGCGGCGTAATTTTGCATCGTCACATGCTTTCCTAGGAGCGGTCCTACTCCTAGCTGAGAATAAGAGCTTCGTAAAACAATTTACTCTGAGCTAAGATTATTTTCATGTTTTCTTTTCCTTACATTAGACAAGTGTGGATTACACAGTCCACACTCAGACTGAACAACAACAACAAAAAATCTGGAATTTTGTCTAGTCCCATCTGGAAATTCCTTCAGGGTCAATCTATCTATCTGTAAGGAAGGAAACAAAGAGCAGTCACCATAACAGCAATAAACACCCGTGCCTACATTCAACCACACAACTACAGGTGTCCATTTACTTCTTCATCATCTACGCCAGGTCTGGACATGTCTCCTGTCCTACACTTTTATTTTTCAGACCTGTGTCATGGACAGGGTTCGTTTATCACCTCGATGCTTAGAGATCATCACACTGAGCATCCAAAGACTGTAACCTCCTGATGTTCAGACAGTCTGTAGGAGCCGGGCCTGAGCAGACGAGAACATGTCTGACATTTCGGTCTGACATTTCAGCGGATTATGAAGCTGAAAGCATGCAGTGAAATGGGCTTTAAATAATTATATATTCTTGCATAAAAACGAAGAATGAATTCATAATCAGGCCCTGGCGTGCACTCTGCTTCCTTCAGACGACATGACAGCAGTGTTAAAACTCACAACAATCAGATTTGGCTCTTAAAGGACTAGTGTAGTGCATCCCAACCTGGTTAACTTACCCACATTTAACTAGTCCTGTCGAAATGTCATTAAACACAAGCAGTGTCGTATTAGAATCATCATTATTATTGTTCCTGTAATATTATATAAACGACACATGCAGCATTTAAATATGCCACATTTTATATATTTTTAAGTACATCATTGAAAAAGCCTTATTTAGACATTTTAACCAAGCCTAATTTAGCTTTATCGCTATGTTTTAGCCTAGCAAACTAAACAAGCTAACGTGCTAACCCTGGCGTTAATGCAGTCGTTCATTATGATTAGTTGGCATAAAGGGGATAAATATTAAACTTCGGTTTGGTACAGATACACTTGATATTTTTTGTGGTTTCTTTTTAATCCTACTGAAAGTTACCGAGTGTCACAGCGGAGACAGGCCGAACGTTTGACGTGTAAGTTAGCTTAGCCTCGGCGCAGCTAGGCCCGAACGCCATCCCCGGTGCACAGTGACTAAACACGCCGGCAGGCGAGCCGCCTCTTCCCGCTTCCGATTTCAAAAACGCCTCGGCACAGGACCGAAAGTGCGGCTCGGTTACCTGGACAGGTTCCTGCAACACCGTCATTCCGGACCCAGGCTCCTTCCTTCCTCCCTCTCTCTCTCGCACACACTCACGCTCCTTCGGCTTCTCTCTCTCCTCTTTCTCCTATCTCCTCTCTGGTTCACTACAGGCCAGAAGTAGCTAGCAAACTGAAGCTAGCATCTAAGATTTGAACACACTGACCGTTATCGGCGGCCCGAAGTTATCCGGAAACAGCCGATTCAAATTATCAAGTCAGTTCCGGAAAAGAAAAGCCGAGTGACGTCGGAAAATGCCGAAGTGCACTCTCTGGTTATTATAAGGAAAAAGAAGTTTATTTATTTAATTTTTTTCAATACATACGGATTATAACCATGCAAAGACAAAGTTAATGTATGAAATAAATATAATTAATGTTGAAATGTATATATAAATAAAAAATATTTATTTATTTATTTATTTATTTTCCATCCATCCATCCATCTAGGAATCTCTGTAGTCCATCTAGGGACCATGGAGGCCAGTGATGATCACTGCATTTATTCCCATTTTCCCAACTGTGGTAGGACCTCCGGTCAGCACTCACACACTCTTTCACAACAGGCAATTTAGGAACGCCAGTTAGCCTAATCTGCAGGTCTTTGGACTGTGGGAGGAAACTGGAGCATATGGAGGAAACCCACTGGTAGAACATGCAAACCCCCCCACACGAGGCAGTAATCGAACCCGGACCCTAGAGGTGTAAATTGACAGTGCTGACCACTAAGCCACCAGTATAGTAGTACAATGTTTGTTTGGCGATTCCCTGACTCCGGTTTGTATGCGAGTATTTGGGGATGAAGGATCTTTGGGCCCCACAATGGCAGCCCGGTTCGAACCTAGGACCTCCTGATCAGCAGTCCAACACCTTAACCACGGAGCGGACTCCTGTCTCGGAGGTCTACAGACGATTCCTTGGACTTCATGGCTTGGTTTGTGCTCTGACTTGCACTGTAAACTGTGGAACCTTATATAGACACTTGTGCGCCTTTTCAAATCATGTCAAATCAACTGTATTTACCACCAATCATGGTGTAGAAACATCTCAAGGATGATCAGTAGAAACAGGAAGAACATGAGCTCAATTTTGAGTGTCACACCAAAGGCTGTTAATACTTATGTATATGATTTATTTATTTTTATTTACATTTTTTTAAATAAAAATGTGAATACTTTCTGCTGTACCTCTGTTACCAGCCTCAGAAATCACCAATAAAGAAATAAAAATCAGCTAATAGAGTGGAATCACAAGGTGTGATCTAACTTCACTATACACTATATACACCTTCAGTTCTTCATGTTATGGATTCAACATGTTTAGATTCTGGTACACTGTTGATTTGTTTGTGTCATTTAACTGCTGCAGATGATGGATGATGTGGACCTCCAGCTCTCTCACACTTCTCACACAAAAATGCTTTTCTGCTCACTCTGGTTGTAAAGACTGGTTATTTGAATTACAGCAGAATTTTTGTCGGCTTCGGTCATCGTGGCCGTCCATTTTCCGCTGGCATTTCTGATTAACAAGGCATCTTCACCCACAAAACTGCCACTTTATACCAGCAGCAATTTCAGAAACCAGCCAATGAAATGGTCACCATTCTGATGTTTAAAGTTAATATTAACTGAAACTCTTCACCTGGATCTGCATGATTTTTATCTATTTACTTATTTATTTACATACTGTATCATGCAGCTGCCGCATAGTTGCGTTTACATTTACTGCACATTCAGGCATTTGGCAGATGCTCTTATTCAGAGCGTCTTTTATTTTCATATGATTGAGTGATTGGATTATTGCAAAAAAAATAATAATAATGTAGTAGTCCTAATATACTGGTCAGTGAGGGTATACGTTATAATACAGTATATCTATAATCATATTAATAATAATACTATTACTATAATATTACTATTAATATTACTATAACACTATAATATTCATACAGAAGAATACTAATAATAATAATATAAATTGTATTTTAGAGCTGTATTATAGTCTACCTTTGTCGTCTTATTCTTGATCTTCTTTGCTTCTTTGTCATTTTCATAAATATTTTGGGACTTTTTTTTTATAATTGCTGTGCAGTAGCTGATATACTGTACAATTCAACATTCAATTTACAGTTATACAAATGAGACTGTATTTTACCCTTCATCACTTATATTTCATAATCCTTGGGATCAGATTAAGACACTAAGATAAATCCAGTAGGTGTGCAATGTAAAATACAGTACAAGTAAATAAACAGCAGAATATGGTAATTTATTTTGTGTAAAAAAAATGTATTATGTTTTTTCTTTAATAATAATAATAAAGACAAACAGCATTTAACCTGGTATTTAAACACAATATCCAGCAGGCCAAACAACTGCTACAAACAGTACGTAAAAATGATAAACATGACCCGTCGTATCAAATCAGGTATTAAGTTACATTTTGGGTGATTTGAGTTATACGTATATTTTTGTCCGGTTCCTGAGATATGGCCAGTGCGAGTTTGTTAAGGAGGAGAGTCTCAGTGAAACCTGTTGAAATCCTATTTTTAGAAGATTTAAATGAGGACTATGATGTAAAAAAGAGGGAACCTTCAGGCTCACTGTGACACCAGGATTTCCCTGCTAACCCTGAAAAATAACGTCGTCATCATCACCTAGGTACACCCAGGCTCTCTTATATTCCTTATATTGTACACATATTTTTCTACATTTGCACCCAGGTTTTTCTTATTTTCTTATTCTCTTATATTTTCTTATATTTTTCGTACATTTTTTATTTTCTATATTTTTCTTATTTTTCTTATTGGAAATTGTATATTTTTACTGCACATATATTTTTATTATCTTATTCTTAGTTAAATCTATTTCTACTTTCTCTGTTATATTCATTTCTTTATTCTAAGGCCACAGGCAGTCGCCTAAGCATTTCACTGCATATCGTACTGTGTATGACTGTGCATGTGACAAATAAAATTTGAATTTGAATTTGATTTGACCACTAGAGTAACCAGCTTGAAAAGTTCATTAAAGTGTTTAAATCGATGTTTAGGATTAAAAAATTATCAATTCTGGTAAAGGATCAGGAACAGAATGTATGTATGTATGTATTAACAATTTTTTCCTAAAATTGAACATTTGACTTAATACCTGACTGAGCAAAGTTTGACAATACAGTACTGTTTACCTTACAGACCATAGTAACATTAATTAATAATAATAAAAAAAAACAGTTCATATAAGTCCATGTAACCTGAAAACAGTCACCAAAATCTGTAAAAAGTGCAAGTAGGAAGGAAGTAAATATATATATATATGTATTTAAAAACCATAAAAGAATCCAAATTAAGCAGAGTGAATAATCAATATTCACATTCAGTATCGTCTCTTAATTAAACCTGAGAACAATTTAAAAGAACAATACATTCATACCGTCTATTATTAAAAGTCTTATAGCGTTGTAGGTTAATGCCAGAATTTTGTGCCTAACATGAAGTTTAACATCTTAAAGCGTGAGCTTATCATGCAGTTACACTTATCTTAAAGTGTGTAAGCAGAAATATAGTTATGAGAGATAAGAGTTCAATGCTGAAGAGATTAATGCGAGTTAAACAGGACCATGAAAGAGGAGAAGCTACTGGATCTTAAAGATGGTGCGGAACTCGCGCTCAAAGCTCTCACTCAGTCTGGCTCCGTACTTCCCGAACTCATTATCCTGCGCGCACACACACACACACACACACACACACACACACACACACACACACACACACACACAGACAAAGAGAAAGAGAGAGAGACAGAGATGTGGGCGACATAAAAGTAGTATATATGCAGTTCTCATTTATTTTAAACTACTGCCATAATAATCAAAAAATGTGGCTGCATCAGTTTAGACTGGAGGAAGCCGGAGTACCAGGAGGAAACCCTCCAATCCCTCGACCCTGGAGGTGCGAGGCCACAGTGCGAACCACTACGCCACTGCATCAACTTATAATTCAACAATTAGATTGATTTAAAACAACAATCATTTACTATCAGTACTTATTAACTATGTTTGTTATAAAAAAGGGTAAAAAGCTGATGTGTAAAAATGTTTGATATTTTTATTCTAAACGTGACTACGACTCTGATAGAACATTTGACCTGTTTAAGATTCTGATCAAATTTTATTACGTACTGTACATTGATATTACGTGTATTGATTGACCCATGATAATAACGCTTCGGATGTTATATCGAGCATCGGCACGATTCTAAAGAATGCTGTACTGTACTATAGTGTATACAGACAATCATGTTAGTGTCCTATTACCTGGACAATGTTTGTTGGACTTATGAACAAATCGGACTTACAAACGAGCTCTTGGAATGGAACTCGTTCATATGTTGGGGACTTGGTGTATACTGCATATATCCAGTGGTTTTGTCGAATAAGAATTTAAATTGTCTGACGTCGCATCACAGGCGCCGTGTAGCCACACGTATATGGACACCCGACCAGCACATCTGTACAGAACGTCTCTGTATGCTGTAGCCTTTCAATTGTCCTTCACTTGAACTAAGACAGCCAAATCTGCACTGGAACTGGAGCCTCCTCGACATCCCGACACTACACAGTTCTTACACTACACAGCGCACAGCGTGTTCTCGTCTCACCTCGTTGAAAACGTGGCAGTTCTGAAAGATGAGTCTCACGTCTCCCACAAACTCTCCCACTCTCTTATACACCTTGGTCTGAAGTTTGGTCTTCACCCGGTCCACCCACATGGGCTTCGAGATCACCCTGGTGTACCCCCGCACCTGCACACACACACACACACACACACACACACACACACACACACACACACACACACACACACACACACAGGCTGAAGATGGTGCAATATAGTCACAGCGTACAGTATATAAATGACAGCATGCATCCACTTTGTACAGATGAATAGAATTGAAAAGATGACTTTAATATCCAAGAAATATGTTATTGAAAAATGTCACATTACTGCACATGCTGTCAGAATAATGTGAAAATAATATCAGAAAAAATTTTTAATCGTACTTACTACTGTGGTGGGGTCTTTAGTAAAGACACGCAGTGAGTCCTCCTTGTACAGACGCAACAGCAAGTACTCACAGTGCTGGTGAAACAATATAGACACATGATGAGAAACTCAGAAAATCGGTGTGTGTGTGTGTGTGTGTGTGTGTACAGTATGTGTGCGTTTGGGTGAGTGTATTTACCATAGTATTTTCAGAAACAGGACTGTTCAAAGCATCATCACTGGTCATGCTAATCCACAATTTTTGGTTGAACTTTAACACACAAAAGGTGCACTTCCAATTGTTTCTACACACACACACACACACACACATTATTATTATTTTTCATATTGTTTCCATTTGTTTAAACTCTCTCTCTCAATCTCTCTCTCTCTTACACACACACACACACACACACACACACACTCACCCAAGGGTCCCTTCCTGTAGCACGGGTAAGTGACACTGATGGTGGAAAGCTCGAGGACATTCGTCGCAGCACACCAGATTTCCACTGGAGTTACAAATGAAGCACACATCATCGTTATCATGATCCAGCTGGTTACAGGGAAAAAAAGTTTTAAAAAAAGGGGGGAAAAAAAAGATATTACAAAGTTACAAGGTTGAAATGCTCTGTGTGTTTGATTATAGACTGTATGTTGGTTCATAAATACAAGAGCCAGTCGAATGAGCGCATTAACCATGAAACACTAAATCGGAAAGTTTTACACTTACCCGACACCTAAGGAAAGGTGTTCAAGTCAAACCGGGACTTTGAGTCTCGTCAGCGTACTGTGCTTGAAGTCTTCTTTAAACCTCAATCACTTTCACTCCTTCATTCACCGGGGATGTTATCCCAAGTCCCGGTTTGACTTGAACAGCCCTTATTATTTTTGTCTGTCACTGCTCACAATATTTTTTAGGAAATGAATCCAGACCCTGACATCCATGTTGTCTTCGCTCTGTTTATTCTGCAAGCTTTATAACTTTAAGCTTGTCTCCGCTGACATGGAACTAAAAACCTCTCGACTCCTTTGGTAGTGTGCTGCAGGATTGTGATCCTCATGCATTCTAATTCTAATTCTTTCTAATCTCTACAGATGCCCTGAGGAAGTGTTCTGCCACTTTTTTCGTTGACTCACCGGGTTGGGAAGATGACAACGTCGACATGGACACTGTGGCGGATGGACATGCAGGATATTCTCCTGCAAACAGAACATGAACTTCGGAAAAATGTTGGGCTATGCTTTAATTCTAATATAGAAATTTATACATTTCATAATACATATTATATTATAACACATAAGACGTTTTTTTAAATGTTTTTTTTTTTTTTGGGCGGGGGAGGGGTTCCCAGATATCCCCTTTAATTTAGTCATATCCAATTCCCCCCTTTGAAGTGCCTCCCATCCCTCCCCTCTAAGAGAACAGACTTTCTAAAAAAAAAGTGCTATACAAATAAAACTCAATTGAATTGAAATAAAAGTGGCTTTTGAATCCTACTCTTACACGCTATCTAGATTTTTACTCTGCGGTAGATAAACGACTGTACTGTACCTTTAGCAGTTGCTGAAGGGGTTCGCCATGACACAGTATGTCTCTCATCCAGTGTCCGTCTGCCAGAGCCGACTTTACGAACTCCTCAGGAGTGAACCAGCGCTCGTCTGTGCGGATGCTCTTACTGCCTGACCCTGCAGAGCAGACACACAAACACACACACACACACTGTAAAGTTGGCAAAAAAAAAGAATCTGAGGTAAACAGGTACATTATTAACATTATTAAGTAATAATGTTTCCAATTTTCAGTAAGCAGACATATGAGTTTTTGAGTTTGTTGTACTCATTCATATTTATCGTTCTTTACCTGCATTATTGAGTAGCTTAACTCATACTATTCAATAGCAATTATAATTTTTTTTAGTTGTTGCAAATCAAATAAATTGTTGTTGGTCTTTCGGCAATGTGTCGCCACAGCAGACGATCCGGTCCGCGCACAAGCTCGGCACAGGTTTTACACCAGACGCCCTCCCTGACTCAACCCTCCCATTGTAGCTGGGCTCGGGACAGACACTTCATCCAGTTGTTGGGAATCGAACCCGAGGCCTTCCGCATGGCAGGTGAAACCCCTCCCACTGAGCCACCAGTGCCCTGATGACGTCAGACACAAAATCGCTAGTCTGAAAGATTTTGACTTGGTGGAACGTTAAGGTGACAGTTACTGTTACTTACGTACTTATAGTTACTTAAAACGTTCAGCTAACTTGAAAAGTGTCATAAATACCAAAAAGTTCTAAATACTCAACAAAGTCAATTAATTTACACTAATTGTAATTGTTTAAGTTAACAGTATCCAATATGTTTAATTACTTTGCGCATTAGGGTTTACAGTGCAACATAACAAGCGGTATTCTGTACAGTAAGCGAGAACAGGAACTAATATGTTTTGTGGATGCTTTCACAACGTTCACTGTCACTATACATGAATAAAAGACGTTTGGTATCATTGGCTATGAGGGAAATGCTACAGGACTCCACATAACACATAATACTTTCCAGTAACCGGTCACCCTTTACGTGTGTTACTCCTTTCTCATGTGCACAGTTTCATCATCTACCCTCGTAATGTGCATAACGTGTTTCCCGAAACTCACCTGCGCTCACCAGCTCATTTCGATCTGATTACGTACTTGCAAATCTGCCTTTGTATAAAATCGCACTGACAGAGCCGCAGGTGACTGGTAAAGCAAAGCTTTCCACTTGATCTTCTTCCTCTTCTTCCTCATGGACGTCATCCGAGCTGTTCGTCTCCACGCTGGACACTGACTCTAATGGACACGAGCGGAGCACTGCAGTCAGACAGACATATTTAGAAATAAACAATGAAACCGTAAACACATGTGCTTGTGTGTGTTCGCGTGTACTAACGAGGACGTGGTGCTCCCGAAGAGCTGACGGGTAGCTGAACGTTTTCATTCTGTACAAAGAGATGATTCAATACGGTATTTACAGTCTTTAGTATTTTATCGAGCAACATTCTTTAATATTCACCAGAAAAGGGGAAACCCCTGACCTTTTGATCATATTGTCTTTTTGCACTTGGAGACTTTAGATGACCCTCCTAACAAAAAAAGAAGAAAATGGAAAAGACAAAACAAATGACTTTAACTTCACCTACAGCAACCGAGTTCCAGTCACCTGAATGATCTTTACCTCTATCAGCTTCTGCAGTGGAGTGTTTTGGCAGCGGATGCTTTGTTTCCAGGTCCTGCCGTTCCCCTTTGTGGAAAACCTCTCAAATTCGCTCGTGGTGAACCAGCGACCCACAGACCAGATACACTTGGACCCTACAGGAACAAAACAAATGTTAACAGACAAATGGCTTTTTTTTTGAAGAACTGAGATTGTTTTTGTATGTTAATAATTACATTTAATGTTGAAAAACGTCTAAAACTTTTAAAAACTGATGTAATTCATACAGTCAAATTAAATCCTAAAGTTTCTCGTATCAACACACTGACTTAAAAAAAAAATAAATAAATTCTATATATGTTTGCATTTGAAGCAAAACATTTCCAAATGCAGTTCCTTTAAAATCCTACAGATGGCGCACTCTAAACTCCTCACACATTGGCAAGCTGAAGTTCGCTTAGAATTGTAACAAAATCTGACACTCATAGAATTGTAATACAAATTCCTTCATTTTAAGTACAATTATCATTTATTATTCATGATTATTTTATAAAATAACATGAAAAAATTGTACCTTTGGCCAGTTTGTCCCGATGCAGAGTGCCTTCCTTATCACCGCAGGTAACAGGGAGCTGAGTCTTATAAAAGTTCCACGTCCAAATAGCTGCCGTCTCTCCTTTTTTTAACGGATTGGCTGACCAAGAGAGAAATTGTACACGTTTATATTGAAACGGAAACATATTATAGATATTTCCTTTAACATGTAGACCTTCATAAGCAGGAAAAAATAAAACAGTACATCAGATATAACACATATATTAGCCTGTAATTATTTTCCATCTTTGAAAACTCTCTTATGTTCCCCTCAGTGTCAAAATAGCAACTAACGCTAAGAGCCAACAATATGATTTAAGAGGCGATTCTGCATCTTAACTGTTCAGTTATTCATTTTCTTTCTTTCTTTCACTCACTCACTCATCATCTGTACCATTTAATCCTGTATTCCGGGTCACGGGGGGGCCTGGAGCCCAGGAGTCTTGGGGCACAAGGCAGGGTACAGCCTGGACAGGGTGCCAATCCATCACAGGGCACACACACACATAAATACACTCACACACTCATTTACACTCTACGGACAATCAGGGAATGTTAACCTACATGACTTTGGACTGTGGGAGGAAACCGGAGTACGAGGAGGAAACCCACCAAGCACGGGGAGAACATGCAAACTCCATGCACACAGAGACGGGAATCGAACCCGGACCCTGGCGGTGCACGGCGACACTGCTGACCACTACACCACCGTGCCGCCCATCGTCAGAAGAATAAAACAGGTTTTTTTTCCAACCAAACCAAATTGAGCAAAAATCACATTGTTATTATCACCTTATTATCAAGTTGCACAAACTTTAGAGTAACACTTTTTTAGAGCCAGTTTTTTCAAAGTCTTTCCTGAGTTAAAGTGACATGGTAGAGCAGATAAAACATACATAACATTAATAAGATGTAGACAACAGGAATCTCCAGGATCAGCACTGGGAACCTGTACTGTAGTCAATAACCACAGACTTAGAATTTTCTTAACTTGCAGCCAAATATTATGCATTTGTCAGATTCTAAAGAATAGCTTTTTATCCAATCAAACAATCGAGAAGAGAAACTGACCAAATGTGGGCTTCTTAGCCGGTTTCTTCTGGCTGTAATTAGAGAAAGGTGTCTCTGTTCCATCAGTGCTTTGCTTCCTCTTTCTTGCACTCGTCTGCTCGTTTTCTTTATCTTCCTTGCTCCGGATTGAGTCTTTCTCCTTCCTGTTTAGTTCCTGCGCATCAAGGAGCCCCGTATAAACCCTGTAGGAGCCTGAAACAAACGTCTTTAAGATCATGTTCTCAATGATAAAATGAACAACAGGCAAATAAAAAAGCTGCGGATTTGAGTTCACTCTTAAACTCTGTATGTTTAATTAAGTAATCATAGTGACCACAGCAAACAACAACAACAACAACAACAACAACAACAACAACAACAACAACAACAAGAAAGATAACTAATAAATGATTAGATTTCTTTTTTCGATAAGATGACTGACCGTTCTGGAGGCTGGTCCGGAGCTTGCGGAGAACCGAGTATTTCTTCAGGATGTGATTCTTAAATACGCAACTCCAAAACAGCTTCACACATTGTCCTCGCTCCTTCTCCAGCCAGTCCAGAATCTGATACACACCTTCCTGCCTTCTGTCTTTACACTTCGTCTTTATTACCTTCTACAGAGAGAGAGAGGAAAAGGGGGGTGGGGGGGGGGGAGGTGAGTGATGTTTATTGTTTAATGGACGCCACAGTGGACCATTTGTGTCCATCAAACTCTGTCAACCACATCTTCCTTTGACACCCATATTCATATACTGTAGATTGCTGTATATGTACAGTATATTTTTATTATAGATATGTCCAAAATGGAAAATGTCCGTGTCTGCACTCTCATTTCACTAATTATCTTTTGATTCTGTAAAGCTGCTTTTCAACAATAACCAAATGCCATACAAACTATTTTGTTGTTGCTGGTCTGGTACCATCTTTTATACTCTAGTATGTTTTTACCACGGGAATTTTTTTTAAATAAAGTGCACCGTCTATTTACTTTTAGAGCAAAGACATTATCCTTAAAGTATTAAATACATTGGTACTGTATATTATCTATTCTACAGGGTGTACAGGTATTACAGTCAAAAGTTTGGACACACCTACGTAATTCAATATTAGATGCCTTTATCATCAGCCTTTATAGAGCATAAGTAGCACACACCTCAATGTTTCGGATGCATATTTTGTCCTATTATCCTAATCTTACTTAGATGAAACCCACCAAGCACAGGGAGAACATGCAAACCCAAAAATCGAACCAGGACCCTGGAGGTGCGAGGCGAAGGTGCTAACCATTAAGCCACCGTGCCTTCAATATTGTCACGATATTGGGGTTGCAGGCGAGGCATAGACGCATAGGAGGTTAAGACTTCAAGGTTTTAATAGTTACAAAAAACAAACAGGAACAAACAAAACTAGAACCTGAAACCTGGCAAAACAACATAAATGGACAATCAAAGTAAACAAAGTCAAAACAGGCTGGAACAAACAACAGGTATTTACTCAGTCACCAACACAGATGGAAGACAATCAACTGAACTCAGGCAGACTATTTATAAAGCAAACTAATTAGCAAACCTCGGTTCAGGTGAGAGCTCCCATCACCTGACCGAGATGCACTCTGGGAAACGACGTTCACTAACGACGTCACTTTCACTTTGGGTGCAAGGTGTCCGCTAGTGGTTAACGCTGACATAACCAAAAGGAGGTCCAGGACACCCCAAGATCCTGTGTCGGGTTTCCTGACACAGAGGCTGTGGAGTGTGTCCCTACAGCAAGGCTGGGGTTCGAGGCCGGCGGGCAGAACAGGCACGGGGTCGAGGTCCTCAAGGCCGGGTGGAGGAGCGAGTACAACGTCCTCGAACCCGGGTGGCGGAGCGAACACTGGATCGTCGAACCTGGGCGGCGGAGCTGGCACAGCGTCCTCAAAGACTGTCGAGCATGTATATGGTGACACGTCTCTAATAACTGGGCAGAGTAGACAGCAATGTAGAACGGGGAGTAACTGATCAGGGAAGAAAGCGATTAATGCTTTTTTTAAAGGAAGACTGGACTGGAAAGTCGGCTTTAGAGAACGAGGAAGCTGTGGACACAGATCTATGAGTGGTGGTGGTGCAAACTACAGAACACCAACTAAATGCTGAGTGGTACTGGAGGAAACTTATAGAGAAGTTAGAATACTGTATGTAGGAGTACCGGATAAAGTACGATGAGTTCAAGACACATAACAAGTCGAGACAAGATCAGGGAAGCAAGTAATATATGTTTTAATAAAGGCTGGACTGGAAAATCAGCTTTAACTGGGCGGCAAGATGAGACCTACAGTTGGAGGTAATGTAACCTACTGTATTTCAACTTCTGTTAAACAACAAAGAAGAAGGAAGAAGACCAATGATGAAAAATCTACTTTTTACAGTAAGAATTATTATTTTGCCTTAGCAAAAAATGTATAATGAGTTTTTTTTTACTCTGCATTGCTAAAAACTATAAAAAATAAACAAATAAACTGATATGATATGAGTTGCATGTTGATGTATTAAGAACATCCCATTGTGTTGGCCACAAAACACAGTGTTGGTGCTGATTTAATTTTTTATGTTATACATATAATACAGAAACTGTGTGTGTCAAAGGAGCCACTCCTGAAGTTTACGCAACGTGGAATTGACCAATCTTGCTTCCCTAAAAATTAGTTGCTATCTTCAGCCGTTTTGGAGAGATGATTTTTCTATGGCCATTTTCCAGCACTTTGAACAATAATCATTTAAAATTCATATTATTCATATTTCTTAAATATCGTTCATTTCTTTAATATAACATTATTCATATTTCTAAAATTGGGGTAAGCGAATACAATCATGACCTGTAACCCTGTCAAATTCATGTTGCAATATCTTACCAGTTTTGCATTTTAGAATAAAACACTTTTTGAGGTTTATATATTTCCGTATGAAATTGACCAAGTTTCATCTGAATGTCAATTAAGGTCATTGAAATATTTTAATTGGTGTTCTATGATCCTATCTGAAAATTCACTTTCACCTAGGTGAGACGCTGTTTAGCACCAATACCATGTTTCGGTCGAGTCGAGTCGAGCAGCACTTGTAAAGGAAAAGTCACAGCAACTTTCAACATCATATAAAAACCATAGTCATGAAGAAACACTCATTAAACATTAATGTGCATCATAGTGCAGTCAATCCGCTTATCATAGTGCAGTCAATCCGCAGTAGTAAAGGCTCAGCATGAGCAGTGAAGATCAGCTCTGACCTTGTACAGCTCCTCAGGTACCAGGTCGTGGTCTCGGAGCTGGTTCAGGAAGACGTGCGGCTCCTCCATGCAAGACATTTCTGTCTTCTTACAGTGAAAGAACTTCTTCAGCTCATCTTCAGTTAGAGAATCTAAAGGATCCACGTCGGCTCTGTTCATCCTGTACAGTAGAGCTTGGATCACTGGAATGCACAGTGAAACAGCAGATCTAGAAGGTGCGGAATACTGAGCCACCACCTCCACTTAAACAATCTTTAAACAAAACGATCTTAAACAAACTTGGACAGATCAAACTTCGAAATGTCAGACTTTACCTTCTTGATCCCCGAGTGGGGTTTTTTTTGTTTTGTTTTGTGATTATAAATTTGAAATCGGAGTCTCCCGCCTTCCTGTATTAATCCACGTCGCCAGAAAACCGGAAGTTATGCAACGAAACCGAAAGTAAACCTGTGCAGCGTTTCCAAAAAAGATCCGGGACTTCGGAGCTCGCGCCTGTAGATGGCGCCATTTCATTACTTAAACAATCCAGTGAAGCCTCGGCACAAGGTGAAAGTATTGCAGAAATGCTCAAAAAAAAAAAAAAAAAACTTGGCCAGCTGTAATTTAGAGACAAGGGAATACAAGCAAATTGCACAATTACTAATCACTGATCACCAGTGTGAAATTACCAAACCATATTATCACCGCTGCAAAATGACTGAATCAATGATTACTACTATAAAATGATTTATTAATGATCACCGCTGTAAAATGACTAAAAAAAACGAATTAGCACTTTGAAAATTGATTGTTGTGCTCTTTTCCTTTCTATTCTGGTCCAGACTTTTACATCTACATGTTCTATCCACATATACACAAGCAATTAAAAATCTTATCCATTCTTTTTCTTTTTTAAATTTTTTTTATTTTATTTCAAGTTTTCGTTTCAATCATGTCAAAATATGGTGTGACTGTCAAATCCAAATATGGCTTCTGCCTTTGCCTCTTCACGGGTTAACTTTCGTTGACGCTGAATAGAAACTGTTTACGTTGCGCAACTCGTTTTGGGTTTATTCGTCTGCAGCACATCTCCAGTCTCGAGACCGGACGGGGATTTAAAAAACAACAACAACAACAACAACAAACCGAAACCGAAAAAACAGGTAATTGGACAAATTGTGGTAAATTGATTTTTTAAAATTTGTTTAATTAAATGAATTATTGTAGATTTAAGAACAAAGTGTAAACAGTTTCGTTTTTCTTGTACGGACTAGAAAGATGAACAGCGTCACATTTGCCTTGGATTTGAAGTCGGAGGAGGACGTGATTCGTTTTTTTCGCGTAAACAAGACGCAGATCTCCTGCATAGATGAACCGAACACTTTCCTCAATCAGCTCCGAGACCACGGACTGGTGGAAGAGGAGCTCCATCAGGTAAGTCTACAAGAAAAACCCGACATTTCAACAGGTGTTTCCTTCCTTTAGATACGGAAGTGAACTGGCTGGTTTTACAGTACAGACACCCAGACACTGGGCTGTAAATGTGTTTAAATTCGCAGAGTGTTTAATTAGTGTTTAATACTCATTATATTTGAGGAACACATAACGAACCCATACTGTACACACTGCATGAGGAACATGATGAGAGAGACGCATCAGTGCAGCAGCTGTGAAGCTCTAACACCCTGAAAATGATAGAGAGGAAATAAATCAATCATAATAAAATGTAAATAATAATAGTTTACACTTTACCTTTTATTTTGTCAAATTAATATATTTTTCTAAATTAAAGTACATTTCTTCTTTTTATTTATTTATTTATTTATTTTTTAACAAATATGTTTTGCAGTAAAAATAGGCATCTTAAACTGTGCTTTTCGATAAGCTACGTTTTATATCTTTCTTGGTTAAAATATTTCATAATATTTAAATGTTGAGTTGCAATTCAATTGCGCTTTTTGTTGCATGCACATTTGCAGTATGAAAACATGTGGAATTAATATTTTTTAACATCTTAATGGGTCTTAAAGGCATGTGGTTTGTTGGCATGTTAAATATGTCATTATTATTATTATTATTATTATTATTATTATTATTATTATTATTATTATTATAGAAAACTACTAAAACCAAGTCACAATAATACAACAGAAATACTGTGAGTAGATAAAAATACTTTTTCTCTCTCTCTCTCTCTCTCTCTCTCTCTCTGCAGAAGGTAACAAGAATGAGAAATAGAGACAAAAGGCAAGATGGTGTGTATCAAATTTTGAACTTAATAGAAAAGCAAGGAAGCCATGGTGTGAAGAAATTTTGGAGATGTGTTTTTCAGGATCACATCCTGAATAAGTACCCAGTTCTGCGCACACTCCAAACTAGCCTTCTGGATGGTCAGTCACTAAATTTTTTGGCTTTCATTTGTAATTGCTGAATTTTAACATTACAAATAATTTATGGTTGAGCAGGAAATTTTGACATGTTTTTTTTTTTTTTTTTACACTGTTTTTTTTTTTTTTTTTAACCGTTGTCTCTCATTTAAGGAACTGTCTGGGTTCAAGAAAATATGCTTAATGCTGAGATCCTGACAGGAATTGAGAATTGTGAAACAGTGCTAAATACAAAAGGAACTAAGAGAAAAACTGACGAGTCAGAAGAAGGAGGAGAAGGTTCTTCAGCCTCCAGCCAGAAGAAACTCGCTACATTCTGTAAGTCTAAGGCAAAGTGTTAAGGATGGATACAAAATTGTTGGTTTATTTATTTATTTATTTATTTATTTATTTTTCATATTATAACTATCACAATTTGAGCATAATTTAAATAAATAACAAATGAGCTAGAGATCTTTGAATATTCTTGGTCATCCAGGACATAGTTATCCCAATGGTGCTGTTTCAGTGGGACCAGGATTTAAGTTTCTGGATTTAAGCATATGAACTCTATTGAATCATCAATTCATTGACACCCTGATGTCACTGGGGGGTTTGATTTTTCGACCATTTCTTTTCTTTAAGATGACAATGACTTTAATCTCAAATATTATGCACTCAAGTTCCGCTAAGATAATACAATAGCCTACATGTAGTTTGTTACATTACACCCTGTAATAACTGTAGTCTTTTTTAACATCAATCTTTGAGAAATATTTGACATTCCACTCCATTGTTTCAGCAGGAACTGGACTTGCTTAGGTTTCTAAGCAGATGAGCAGCATCATCAGCATAATATGTAAATCCCATTTTACATGCGGTGACGCGCACAGAACTCCATTAAGGTTCATGTGCAAAGACAAGTCAGAGCACAAAATGAATGAGCAGGGTAAAGCCTGAAATGCTTAAATAAATTAACTATTATTTTAAGAATATGCATGATAATGAGCATCCAATTATGAACAAATAAAGTGTTACCATGTTAGCGCTACAATTTTCTAAAACAGACAACTGAATAAATAAGAGTAATATTGTAATATAATAAATAAAGCACGCAGAAAATCGAGAGACAGAGGCAAAGACCCAGTGAAACAGATCTTATTATCTTATTAATATTAAAACATGTTTAATTCTCGGCTCTCCATACCGCACCACATAACAGTTATAAGGTATAATAATTCAATTCAGTTCAATTCAATTTGATTTGTATAGCGCTTTTAACAATTGTCATTGTCGCAAAAGCAAAAGCAGCTTTACACAATCAAAAGAATTAACAGACAAGCACAATTATACGTTGTAGACAAAAAAGGTATATTTTCTCATTCTAAAATGACTGGTCTCATCGTCACATACTTTTTTGTAATTTTAAGTTGGAATCAAATCTAGATAATATCTGGATTGTTGCTTATGGTGAACTGCAAACTAACAGCCATTCTGCTGTAGTATGATCAGTTATGTTCACTCTCACTTTATAGCAGAGCCCACAAATTCCCACCACGAGTCCAGGAGTACACCATGTTTTAACGATCCGGTGAGTCTGAAACCCTAAACCTAAACAAACTACTAGTGATGCTTTACTAACATACAATTATTAAAGTAAAAATAATTGTTTGAAATTTCCTTCAGCATCAGTAAAATATCTATCTATCTATCTATCCATCCATCTATCTATCTATCTATCCATCCATCTATCTATCTATCTATCTATCTATCTATCTATCTATCTATCCATCTATCCATCCATCTATCTATCTATCTATCTATCTATCTATCTATCTATCTATCTATCTATCTATCTATCCATCCATCTATCTATCTATCTATCTATCTATCTATCTATCTATCTATCTATCTATCTATCTATCTATCTATCCATCCATCTATCTATCTATCTATCTATCTATCTATCTATCTATCTATCTATCTATCTATCTATCTATCTATCTATCTATCTATCCATCTATCCATCCATCTATCTATCTATCTATCTGTCTATCTATC